>JAWWMW010001260.1:203391-218369 GCA_035048345.1 Echeveria elegans
CCTATTGATTTTCAGGATTTGTGTTTTTATTCTGAGCCTAAGAAAAAGCCTACTTTGAATAGTTTGGATGAGGCCGACCCGGAGCTGATTAAGTATTTTGATAAGTTGGGTGTGCCCTTGAATGAACAAAATCGGTTGGCGAATGTTGCGGTTGACGCTGTGTTGGATAGTGTTTCTATTGCCACGACGCACAGGAAGACGCTGGAGAAAGCAGGGGTTATATTTTGTTCTATATCGGAGGCGGTTAGGGAGTATCCCGATTTGGTTAGGAAGTATTTAGGGAGAATTGTGCCGGCTGATGATAATTATTATGCTGCGTTGAATTCGGCAGTGTTTAGTGATGGGTCATTTTGTTATATACCAAAGGATACTAAGTGTCCGATGCAGATTTCGACGTACTTCCGGATTAATGCCTATGAAACGGGGCAGTTTGAGAGGACCCTTATTGTTGCGGAAGATAGAGGTTTTGTAGAGTATTTGGAAGGGTGTACTGCGCCGTCTTATGATACGAATCAGCTTCATGCTGCTGTTGTGGAATTGTACTGTGCAGAAGGGGCAGAGATTAAATATTCCACGGTTCAGAATTGGTATGCTGGTGATGAGCAAGGAAAAGGAGGGATTTATAATTTTGTGACGAAGCGAGGGTTGTGTGCTGGTGCACGGT
This sequence comes from Echeveria elegans, assembly GCA_035048345.1. Lineage (NCBI taxonomy): Eukaryota > Viridiplantae > Streptophyta > Magnoliopsida > Saxifragales > Crassulaceae > Echeveria > Echeveria elegans. Next base: position 204,056 of record JAWWMW010001260.1, read on the forward strand.
CAAAGATCTCGTGGACGCAGGTCGAGACCGGTTCTGCCATTACTTGGAAGTACCCTAGTGTCATTTTGGAAGGGGATGACTCAGTCGGTGAGTTCTATTCGGTTGCTTTGACTAATCATTACCAGCAAGCAGACACTGGAACGAAGATGATTCACAAGGGGAAGAATACTAGAAGTAGGATTATATCAAAGGGGATTTCTGCTGGGCATTCGAGAAATGTTTACCGAGGGCTAGTACAGGTCCTGTCAAAGGCTGATAATGCAAAAAACTCTTCCCAGTGTGATTCTATGCTTATTGGCGATAAAGCAGCTGCCAACACCTACCCATATATTCAGGTATAGCTATTGTCCTGCATACGCACAGATTTTAAAGGGGCAGATGCATAGAATCCGTATTTATTATTATTCGTGCTTTTTAGTTTGCTCGCTACTTTTTGTTCTTGGTTCCGATTTAGTGTAACACTGATGACTATCTCCTCTTTTTGGCTTTTAATTGTTCCTTCCCTTCATATAGAGGCTGCCACGATGTATTCCCTAGTCCACTCTAAAGTCTTGACTGTGAATGAACCTTACAAGATTTCTAAAGATAACTTCTGACTGTGCAACACAAATTTATTCGTCCTCGGGGTTATTGTTGGTCAATAATGTTAGAGTGGCGTGTGGTGGCTCATGGAACTCAGAAATCAAATGTTGGACGGTTTATTTTTAAAATGCTCTCACTTAAGCGTTCTATATATATATATATATGTATATATATATATATATATATTAGTGTTGACTACTGTTATTCATTTGCTACGAGATAAGTATTAGTGAGAATTAGTAGTAAGTGGGGTTAGGTTTTCAGTCTGTGTACTTGTCACTTTGAAGACCTATTCATGATTTTTAACGTATCCTCGGAAACAAACATTTAACACTTAACTGTTTTTATATATTTCCTAGATTGCTTCTTTAGCATATCCAATATATTGTGATGCATTGAGTGTTATGTTACTGGCGCTTTGATAATTTTCGAATGTGTATAAACTTCCCATTTAACAACCTATCAGGGAAACACAAATCAAATGTGCCTCACTCATCCTCACTTATGATTAAATTAGGGTGTAAAGATTGTGTAATGGATAGTGGATGCTCTGATAAGAATAGACGCATATTTACATAGAATCGTTGTTATATGTTCGATAAGATTTGGAAGCTATGAAATGAATTGCTCTGAAGTGATATGTTGCATAATAGGTTCTGTGAAGGATTCTAGTAAAAAGTTTGTTGTAATAGTGTTGCTTACTGATGACATGATTGCTTGTACATTTCAGGTGAAGAACCCGTCAGCTAGAATTGAGCATGAAGCCAGCACATCCAAAATCAGTGAAGATCAGCTCTTTTATTTCCAGCAAAGAGGAATAGACTTTGAGAGAGCCATGGCAGCTATGATATCAGGTTTCTGTAACGATGTGTTCAATGAGTTGCCAGATGAGTTTGGTGCGGAGGTAAACCAGCTAATGAGCTTGAAGCTCGAGGGATCAGTTGGTTAACAAATTGGCCATACAACAGCTCCAGTTGTACACGGTAATGTATAATTAATAAATAGCTTCATTTTGTTGTATCCTTTTGTTGTGAGTTTGTGGAAATCTTCAATTGTAAATTTATCATCCGTTAGCTAGAGGAAGAACAATTACTATATATACAAAAACTCGATTTAGCAAACGATTCAAAGTGTTGAATTCCCTGGAATGCTCGTCATGACAGATTGTTTTTAAGTGTTTAGTCAATCCATATCAGCTTTTGTCACTTCCATCTTCTAGGTCACCATATTTTTTTAATTTGCCGATTTTTTTAGCAGCCGTTTCGAGAAAGACGAGATAAATTACAAGATTTCGAGTTACATTTTGTTCTTCGAGTTACAGTCGGACAAGCCATGTATCTATGCAGTGAAGATGGTACTCATGTCGGCAGCCGGTCAGCTTTCTTGCACATTCCCCTTCTCTTAGTTCCTATTAAAAGATTCTATTGTCAGTTCAAAAAAACTAAGTAAATTCCTTATGAACCTGCTTAGAGCCTACAGGTGTTCGGTGAAATGTCTCGATTGGAACGTACCTCGAGGCAGACTGGGCAGGAAACTCCGTTGTCCTCCTTGCATTGGCCTAATCTCGAAGGAACCTTGAATGTAGGCAGATTGCTTAAATGTTCCAAAGACAACCCTCTAACTCCGGTTTCAACGTCGAAAATTTCTGACAAATCGCTCATGACTGGCTGATCTAGAAGATTATTTACCTGCACTTTGAACCACATTAGTATATAACGTTGGTATAAATTTTGCGGAACATACTTGGAAATCATATGCCTTCAACAAGACCTGAGTAAGCCAATCAGTGAAAACTTCTCCATCAACTGGACCACTTGAAATACCAACCTGTTCAGAAGATCATTAAAGCTGTGTCAAGTGTGACTTTCACGTCAAAGCGCTTGATTTACACTTTTTGGTAACTTGGAACTTCTTATTACCTTGGACAAGAAGTTATGGTTTATTATGGACTCAGCCAACTCAAGAGCAACAAGTAAACCTGATATGGTCCCAACTCCACATCCCCGTAAAAATCCAGTTTCAGTGGTTTGGCTTGTTGCAGCTCCGGTTATGCATCCTACCAGACCTCCAACTGCAGAACACATTTCATCCTTGTCAGCAAGAAGCGAAGAAAACCAAAGGTATGTATACATACCAAAAGCAAGAATACAAGAAAGTGTAGTGAGAAGGAGTTGCTTGAAGACGCTTTGTACAAATCCTACTGCTTCAAAACTACTCATCACCTGACTAAAGCTCAGCCACCAGCAAACCAGCCCCATCCGGCATGCTTACGTCGAAAATCCAAAGAAATGCTCGAACTTGAAATAAAGATCTCTGGGAACAAAAGTGAGAGAAACAAAAACTGTCAATGTGTGCAAAATCCAAAGAAAGTGCAGACTTATATAGGGCTTGAGAACAGAAGTGCAGTTAATGCGCAGTTGAGGGCTTGAGGAGCCCAAAACCACACAACATAAGTAAATTATACCAAAACATGACAAGCAAACATCAAATGAGATATCTCCCAAATAAAAATTATATATAAAAAATCGAGTTACGATTTGCGACTAAACAAGACAAGGAGGAAATGCTGAGACATTATATCAAAACATGCTATAAATGTGATTGGAAACAAAACCAGGGGCGTGTAGCACTGGTTACAATCTTACATGGGGCTTGAAGACCCTACTGCATTTTTTGTTTATATAGAAAACGATATGATGCCGCGGGTGAAGTGAGCTTGGGATTGATCTACTTAAGTGTCTGAACTGGCATCATTTAATGCGAAGGTACGTGAAGTTGATAAAGCCTTTTGTAGTTTTTAAAAATTCATTAATAAGGCTCAAAGATCGGACAAACCCCGGATTCAAGACGTTGATGCACTCAGGAGGGCTTGAACTTTTGATCTCTTTGATGCAAGAACAAGAGCTGACCGATAGACTGCTTCTATTTGTGCTTGAATATGGTGGAGGTCAGGATTGAACCCTGTACCAACTTGCTGCGGAGCTACTCAATTCGTCAGATCGTGGATTATATATGAACTTAATCAATATGCACACTTAGACTTAGTAGTATATCAGATTAAGCAAGAAGGTAGTATTTTGGGAGGGATATTGTAAAAGTTGGCTTGGAATCAGTTCAAAGCAATCGGAGCAGAAGCTCAGTTCAATTGACGCGGTTCAATCAGCTGAGCCAAGGGTTTAAGTATCAACGGTCGTCCCGCTCAAGAGCTCTCTCCTCACTTCGTCGTTCCCGATTTTTAGCTCCAAGATTCAGCGTTCGAGTTTTGTTTCGCTAGGTCATCAAAGCGTCTACAATAGTCCGTAGTTTTTGATACGAGTAGTGTGGATGTGGTAGTGGTGAGAGTAGCGATCAGATTAAGTCTGAGTAACTCCGACGAGGAATCTCAGTCGGAATGGAGATTAGACTTTAGAGTCTGTAATTTGTACAATTGTTAGCCTCTATAGTGGATTCAGTTGCTGGATTAATCTAGAGTCACCGATGCTCTAGGATACCAGGGTAAAACGTTGTCAATTTTCGATTTCCGTTTTAGGCGATTTAGGGTTCAAATTTGGGGATTTTTTGTTCCGGTCAAATTTCAGCGATCTAGTTCATTCAAGAACGATCAAAGGCATCTACAGATATGTATTCAGTTTCTTTTTGTTCTTGCAGTCGACAAAATTTAGTACTGGTATTTTTTCGGTCACAAGTTGGGAGGCAGTATTATATGCTACGATGCTGATCGATAGGATTCAAGGTATTGTAAGTATAAAATGTTTCATAGCTCCTAGTCCTAATCAACATAACCTATAGTTTCATCAACTTGGGATGGAAGAATGATTTTAGGATGCAACTGGATTTTTTTCAAGCAATGGTGGGGGTCTTAAGAGCATGACTGCACAAGCAGCTAGCCTTGTTTGAATAAGAAACTTGCAGCTTAAGGTGGACTGTTGGGGTTACAAGCATAAGCCAAGCGTGTCGGAAGTGTGTCATTTTTACTGCCAACTGGTCATGGATATCGATCCATCTGCCCGACGATTTGCAGCAAGCATGCTCAGTTTGTGATCTAGGCACTATAATATTCTTTGAAAATGGTAAGGAAAAACAGCCAGACTCAAGATAGCAATTTGAATTCAAACGAGAAGCATCAACTGGTGCCTAGTGGAGAAAAAGAAGTACTTCGTACTTATTTTTAGATGCAACTTAGAATATTCCTTGTTTAACCTGCAAGACTTTAATACCAGCCGAATCTCATGATGCACATTGCACCGATTTTTGCCCCAGACTCTGTTTGGTTGCGGAAGATTTTATTCCTATGAGAAAGTTGTAAGGAAAATTTGATCTCATTTTGCTTATTTTTATTTATTTATTTTCCTTATAATCAAACACACATTTATTTTCACTCAAATTTTTTCTTTAATTTCTCATTTCCTCTTCTTTTTCCCCGCAACCAAACGGGGCCTAAGTTATCGAATCGAAGATTTCTAACTTAAAAACTAGTGATGAACTTAAGGGAAATACTTTCCAGCATAAACGATTCGTCCAATGCTTTAGCGAAGTTTTAAACTGTTGTCATTCTCAAACTTGCTGCACACAAAAGGGTAAAAGTACATAGAGTGAATAAAGATCAAAGTTTCATAATTCCCAAACGCAGATCACCACAGCACTCAATCATTCAAAAACCCAAACGCACATCATTTACCAATCATCCCGTTACAGATATCAAAAATGTTATACTCGTTGGTTTTGAGGTTTCTAACGAGTCAGATCATACTTGTTTCGATTCTCTACAGTTTCCTACCAGCTCAAGCAAGTCTATGTAGATCATCTTGTGGAGATATTCCAATAAGTTACCCCTTTGGCATTGAAGATGGCTGTGGAAGTCCGTATTTCAGGCATATCATGATGTGTTCGGACAATGGAAAACTCCAGCTCAGAACACCATCAGGCATATACCCTGTTGAAAGCATAGACTACAATGATCCTCACATTTTACTATCAGATCCCTACATGTGGACTTGTCAAGATGGCCACAATTTTCGACCAACTAAGCCTTTTAGTTTAGATACAAGCACCCATCTTTCCTTATCCAACAAAAATGAATACATCTTTTTCAACTGCAGCAAGGATGTGATCATTGAGCCCAAATCATTCTTTTGTGAAGGGTCTCCCGAAAAATGTGACTCGTCATGCGACAGTGCTAGCTATATTTGTAGACATATGCCTGATTGTGCGTCATCAATGATTATGAGTTCCTGCTGCTCATATACTCCCCGAGCCACGGAATCTCTGAGACTAATGCTGAAACATTGTACAAGTTACACGAGCATATACTGGAAAAATATTGGAGTGACTCCTACTCCAGAAACTTATAAAGCTCCGCAATATGGCATCAGAGTGGAATTTGATATTCCTGTGACGACACGCTGTCTTCAGTGCCAGGATGATCGAAAGGGCGGTGGGACTTGTGGATTCGACACTCAGACCGAGAGTTTCTTATGTTTTTGTCAGGACGGAAATGTTACTACTTACTGCAAAGGTAAGTTTCTTGAATTAAACTCGTCTACAAAAATAAGTTCATTTAGCCTATACGCACATGCTTCCTTTGTGCAGATCATGAAAGTCATCAGCACAGAACAAGGGCTGGAATCATTGCAGGTAATGCTGCTATTCGTTCCGATTAAATAGTTTGCGTAGTAACTCATTCAAGACTAGTAACGGAACTATATTTATAGGAAGTGCAATTTCGGTAGCGGGTGCGGTGGGGATGGGTGCAGGGATATTGTACGTGAAGAAAGTAAGAGCAAAAGCTCCGGTAACCGGCGGGGTTCAGAGCAATGAGAATAGACTCTTTTGATGAGTATTCCATGCTTGAGAAACTTCATTACACAAGATTCTTAGCTTGACCGGGACAACAAGGGTATTTAGCTTGAAAAAATGTCAGCTTTGTTCTTGGGTTGAACTTTTCAATGTACAAATACAGTCTAAAATTTTGATGCACATTATTTTTTTATTTTTTTTGATAAGAACTTACAACCGGATTACACAGCAGAAAAACAACTAGAGAAAGCCGCTAATAAAAACAGGACATACATCTAATCTAGAAGACGAATAGCCATTACATAAGATTACATAAGATTTTGATGCACATTATGAATCAGTGGCGGATACAGAATCATTTTCGAGTGAGGTCAAATTAATTAATGAGTCAAATTAAATTTTTTTAATGGGGTCAAACACTAACAAACATAGTAATACTTACACTAATTATACTATAAATATAGACAATAATTAAAATTGAGTGGGGTCAATTGACCCCACCCACAAAGAGCTACATCCGCCACTGTTATGAATCATTGTGGTATAACTACAAAAATAAGTTTAGACTGTCCATTTAGCAGTGGAGTGTTTATTATAAACCACATATATTACGTCTGGATTTTTTTACCGGCGGAGGATTTAGCTGAGTTAGTGTTTTTATAAAAAAAAAATTAGTCCCTTTTGGTTACGGAAAAAAAGTTGGAAAGAAACTATAAGAAAAACAATGAAAATTTTCTTATGGTTGCATGAGGAAAAAACATAAAAATAAATAAAAAATATTACTCCCTCCGTCCCAATTTTTCTTTCCATTTGATAGTTGACATAATTTTTAAGAAAATCAAGTTATGTAGATAAAAATAGAAAAAGTGAGTAGATTGGAGAGAGAGTGCAAATGTGAGAGAAACAATTTTTTTATTTAAGGCTCCGTTTGGAGGAAAAAAGTGAGAATTTTTTTTTAAAGAAAAATGATTTTTCCATGAGAAAGTTGTAAGGAAAATTTGATCTCAATTTGTCTAATTTTTCATTTTTTTCTCTTACAACCAAACACATATTTCATTTTCACTCAATTTTTTATTTTATTTTTTCCTTTCCTCTTTTTTTCCTTCCCGCAATCAAACGGTCCTAAAGTAATGATAAAAAAAATTTGAAACACCAAAAAATGAAAAAAAAAAATGGTACGGAAAGAATACAATACAAAAAAATTCATTCAATTTTCTCAACATCACTTTTAGGCTACACCAAACCAGCCGGACAGTAAAGAGCCGCATGCATGCTTGGGCCAACCAAAACAAAGCCCAGCAGCCCAATAACATCCAACCCACTATAAATCCGACGTACTCTACGCTCAAAGAAACTCAATCAGACTTTGTTCCTGCCGTCGCTCAAATTTCCAAATTAGGGTTTCCAATCTCCGTGATTACCAATAGTTTCCTATCGTGTCATCTCTGGTTACTATTTTGAATTGATGGAGGACGCATAGATGTAAATCTATGGTCGTTTGGTCGTTTACAACAGCGCAGAGTAGATCAAAGACCGTGCTATCGTTTCAGTCGTTATTTTCATTAGATTGACGATTTGATTGTTGACACGGCGACACTTCCACTGATTTTTATGGTTTTTTTTTTGATTTAGTGAGTGCGGATGATGTTAATTTGATTATATTTCTTCACTTTGAACTGATTCAGATGCAGTTTCTGCTTCTATGCGGATTCTTATCATTCTACCTGATGCACTCATCTTGATTTCTTATTCATATTTCAGCAATCATTTTAAGTTGGCTGAAAGGAACTTATTGAATTTCCTTTCTTTCGAAAGGAACTTATTGAATTTGATTGTCTTGATTACAAGAAACGTCACAATTATCGATGCTTACCTTAATTGTCTAGAGTTAATGTGATGATAATGTTATTTGATTAATATAATAATTTGGCTTGATGAATTAGTTTTTAGATCGAAGTTATCAAACTAATTCACTCTGGTTTTTTGACATTAATTTAAAGTCAGTTCATGTCAAACTCATAAACATTTACCATTTTTAAAATTCTTTTAAAACTATAATATGATTTAAAACTATGAGTATAAATTTAAGACTTATTTATTATTTTAATTTTTTTTTAAAATAATAAATAATAATTAAATGTAATTTATTAATTTATTTTAATTTTTTTGTTCAGTTTCAGTTAATCTATTTATATGTATTAAATGGATTGTACTATTTAATTTAAAAATCTAACTAATTAATTCATTTAGGTTATCGGAGAGAAAGAGCAGAGCATGAAGGGATTGTTATTGGGAAATCGACATACATTGTTGAAGTGAAGTTGTGAGAAGCTGGTAGGTCTTTGATCCCAACTCTGTCCTTTGAAGTGCCCTTCTGAGAGGTAAAGATTGTAGCTTTGGGCAAATCAGTAAACCTACAAATACATGACTTTAAATACATTATCATGTATTTGGGATCAAAGACCAATGGAACAGTCAAGATAGAACACAGTCCTATTTACTAGCACGATTAAACTTCACTTGTTAGGGACCGGACGGTGTAAACTTTCAATGCAATAATATTTTTCAATTTAACAAATTATATATGCAAAATAATACATTTGAGAACTTTAATGTGAAAATAAAAAATACATGTGTTGCTATACAGTATGGTCCAAAAACATTATCATGTAATCTATATATATAATAAAATGTCTAACTGGATGAATTATACATTTAGCGACGAATGTAACTAGATTCTCTAATTTAAAAATTAAATCCCTATCAAATAACTAAATAATAAAAAAATTAAAAATTTAATTTAACAGAAAACTATTTCCGTCAGAACGACGGTAGTTTTTCATATAATGTGTGTATCTTTTCCATTTGATTTTCTTAACCATTTACAAAAGTGAAGCATAGCATCAATAATTTCTTTTTCTCTTGTTCAAAATTTACCTTTTTAAATTATTTTTAATGTGGTGGTTTTAGTACTTTTGTAAGATAAGGATGAAACGGCACAGTTTACCTTACTAAAAAGATCAATGTTATTAGTGAATTCACCACCCTTCTTCAATGGTGGTTATGATCAATCGGGATTTGTTTTGTCTGATCAAAATATGTCTATAGGTAAATTAAATACAAACAGTTTTTCAGAAGCAGTTGATGTACATACATGATTGCTCGGTTTTCATTTTTGAAATTTAAAGTTAACGAAAATGAATGATATTGTTTAGATTTAATCATGCAAATGAAATGGTATTAGTTGTAATTCGTTAATGAATCATGAGACACATTTTTACTCACCCAAGACCAGCTTCAGCCTCTCGTCATCCATCTTTACATAATCAGATTTTTTTACAAATGAATTGGTTGCTCGGTTCACATTGAAGAGGCATTTGATCATTCATTTAATAAAGTGCCAAACCCGTCGTCCCGACGGATTTTTTTTTAATGTTTAATTCAATTTTAATAAAGATTTTCAACGTTTCTCTCTATAATTTTATTCTTGTAATTAATTTTTTTTTTATGTTACATATTTTTTGATTTTTTGAATGTAGTTTCATTATATTATTTTTAATTTGTGACAACCCGTCATCCCGAATGAGAGATCTATACGTAAAAATTTGATTAAATACTCGGTCCAATACAGTTAAATATACGATCATATACATACATTTAAATAAAGTCATATACAAACAAATATAAACAAATACGACCAAATATGAATAATATGAATAAATACATGTGGATAACGTGTGGTGTAAATAATATTATTTTGATGGATATTTTTACCAAATGAAGTTTTGTTTTGTATCCTTATTTTATTATCCTATAACGACGAAAATCAGAATTTTAGCGATGAATTTTTTGTGAGTGTTTGTGAGTTGAAGATTGTATTCTATTATTATAGTAGATGTTGCTTAAAGTGGTTGAAAAAACGGTTAGGAAATGGCAGAAATTACGTGATCACATTTTTATTTTTGTAGCTATATTACATATTGGTAGTTTTAAAAGATAAACAAAGAATAAATAATTTGAATATAGTTTATTTCGTATGTATAAAAAAATTAGTGTTAGAAAAGCTGCTTAAGGTTTTCACATTAGCGTATATGGTGCCGAAGCGACGATGGCCGTGCACACAGTTTTCCAAATATGCAATTTATATAGATGATGATATATATGTCATGTGAGTCCGTCGTCAAGACTAAGAAGCAGGTAAGTAGAACTTTAGGTCCCGTTTGGCTGCAGAGAAAAAAATGAGAAAGAAAAAAATTAGAAAACAATTAGGTAAAAACGAACGAGTGTTTGATTGTAAGTAAAAAATAAGAAAAAAATAAAAAATATTTTTCTTTTAAAAAAAATCATCAAAATTTCCCCCCCAGTCAAACGGTGCCTCAATTTGGCAATAATAACAAAAGCAAAAAATGGAAGGAAAGCCTCAGAATTGCAGAATGATGTCAACACAAAATATCAGTCCCGAAAGATGGTGTGTCTTATGAATTCATCTCCTCATCGACTTCCTTCTTTCCATAATTCAATATTCAAAAAAAATAATAAAAAATAATAAAAAATGTGTGTCTCATGGCCAATCCCAAGAGATAATGGCAGCGACGCTGCTACCCAAGGCGATAGAATATGAGACCAACCCCTATCTGTAACGGAGAAGCCGAAGCTCCATCGACGTCGTTAAGAGTTTCGATCTACGACGATTTCTTCATTGCTGGAATATACGACAAATAATTCGCTCCAGTTCAAATCGAAATGCGTCGATGAGATTTGAGAGTACCATAAAACCCTAATTCTGAATCGTGCTGCTGAACATTTCGGCAGATGGTTTAGAGTTTAGACATATATACATATATATATATATATATTGTGTTCAGGAAATTAGGGTTTTTCACCTTCACGGGCTTTATCCCGCAATTAGATTCGGCCCACTTGTTTCGTGCTGCATGTTCGTAACACAACTACGCCGTATCCACACCTTACGCAAGAGATATTTCACCCTGAACATTGACATTGACGCCAGTAGGAATGACAGTAGTAAAATGCACTACACCAAAAAGGCAAGAGCAACTGTAGTTTATAGGAAATCCTCAGTACATCCAATAATATTGTGACAACATAACAGTATCACAGTGCTCATATGACAACATCTTTAAGAGCCTCTATAAATTTCTCTTTCAGATGTGAGTTTGAAGCTGCTACTCTCTGGGATGTGATATCAAATGCTTCACCAGACCTGCAAGCACCATATGAATTTACCATCAGCAACTTAATGAAACACCTGTTATTGTGGCAAGCATGAATGTGTTACTTCACAAGGTTATATCTGCCTTTCATTTATATATATATATGAAAACTCTATGATCCTCCTATTCACTGTAAATATGAATTTATTTGGTCTCCGCTGTAGAACAGGCAAAATGAACTTCACTCACGGATCATAGACAAGGCCCCCAGCTTCTTTGACTATAACAGCTCCACCAGCGACATCCCTGTGTAAGGAAACGACAAGGCATTTATATAAGATTTCTTCAAAGGACGAAGGATGTTTGAGGTTATCATTCTTTCAAATAGAAGACATTGAAGTAAATTTTTGACATTCAATAAAAAACAAGAAAAGTTACCATGGACCACCAAACCCAAGCTCATAGAATAGGTCAAGCCTTCCACATGCAACTCCACAAAGGTTTAACGCACATGAGCCACTCATCCTAAGTGATCGGACCTGATCACACACAAAACAAAGACACATTACTGGCTGCCTGCGTATGAATAAGATTGCCAAAGCAACCAATTTGCAATAAATAAATTGCCGTACCTTGAAAAGTAAGCTATTAACTCTATCAGTCGTTGCATCCACTGTGGATTTGTCACGTTTCGTCCCCACCTGTCAAAAATTGATAATAGTTAGGAGCTATATAAGCAAGTTCTTTAAGCATTAAAAAAATTAATGTTAGTCCAACTTGTCAACTTTTTATCCATCATGACAGATTGTTCTTATAGCGTGCTCACTTGCCTCTGTTGCTAGGAGAGACTTCACAAGCTCACTCTGGGAAGAGGCTGCAACAAAATCGGAGACGAGCAGTTATGAGAAACATACATTTAAGAAACACCAAAATACCAAAATGGGATTTCTAACTCACCCTTTATTGGGTTTCCATTCAGAAATGCACCTTTTCCCTTGATGCCAGTAAAGAGCTACATTCACGGAACGAAAAGAGTGAATATGACTTCATAACTTGTGTATCTTGCCAAGGGTTTTACATTATTGTGCAATCCATAAATGTGAATAGTAACTTGAGCTCTCCCCAACATCGAGTAAAAACATTGGGCTGAGAAATCTCACCTCGTCCATAATTGGGTTATACACTACCCCAACAGTGGGGATTTTCTCGATAGCCAGACCAATGGAAACACACACAAAAGGGAACCTGCATGTCGTGGTTTATATTTTTATTGTATTTTCCAAATTTATCAGTATTCAACGGAAATGTCAAATAGCTAATGTCATACCCATGAACAAAATTAGTTGTCCCGTCAAGAGGATCAACAATCCAGGTTGGGTCATCCGTCAGTTCCGTAACACCATTGGCAGCTGTAGTTTCTTCTCCAATAAACTAGAGCATAAATGAAAACACATTACAGTCGAAAAACGAAGAGAACAAAACTCCTTCTCAAAACATAATAGAGAAATGAGATGCAACAACAGAGAACAAACAAATGGCCATGCTTACCTTATGCTCTGGGTATTTGTGCTTCAAATGATTGAATATCAGATCTTCACATGCCTTGTCAGTCTCTGTAACCAAGTCCACCTGCAAAACCAACACAACAAAAATTAAGTAAGAGTGTGCCCTGCTCTATATATCTACCACAACAGTCTGCTGTAGCATATACAATGGGTCATTCCAACCAATCCGAGTGAATTACCATGAAAACACACAAGTCCTTGGAAACAGCAAATCGGTCAAAAACAACAGTCACATGAATCAAACAAAAGCCACCCAACCAAAAAAATAAAGTCCATCAATGACCATTAAATGAAGCATTTGTTGTGATTAACTGCTAATTAAGATGAAGAAAAAAAAACTCAAATATATCCAAAATCCAACACGCAATTCAGCAAGCAACAGATTAGCAGTTTGACTAAAAGGCAGAAATTGAAACCTGTCCTTTATGCTCCACATTCTTGGTTATGTAAAATCCATCACGAATAATCTGCACACAAAAAAAGCCACCACAACGATTTCGCCTTCAAATGAAACCAAAAATCGACTATTCAGTTAAATCGAGGAGAATCAACAGACCTGACCGGCTCTCTTAGCAGCTTCGACGGCCGTAGCCAGAAACTCATCCAGCGAATCTGGCAGTCAACAAATTCCAATTAGCCAAATAATCAACCGAGAGAAAACAGTATTACAAAAGCTGAGAAACGACTAGTACCAGTTTCCGCCATTTTGAATTCACGGCTGGATCGAGTTCGACTCAGATTCAATCGCGGACGAGAAGACGAAACGAAACGCAATCCCTCACTCGATCGCTCTCCTCCTCAACACGCCTTTTTAGGCCAAGTGGAACAGTGTGGACTAAGACTTAGAGCAGTAATTGGGTCTTTGCAGCTCATTGACAGGATTGAAAGTTAATCTATTCAGATGAAGAATCGGATCTTTCTACGACCCAATCAATAATGCGGATTATAAATATAATAATAATATTAAATATTTTTGTTACATTATTTTAAAATTATATTAAATTAATTTATTTTCAAAAATATTTATAAGTATTATTTTTTAACTTAGTGTTTTTGTTTTGTTTATTATATAATTATATTTATAAACAATTGAAATCATTTAATTATAAATATTATTGTAAAATTATTTTAGAATTATTCTTTAATTTTACTTAAACTATATTATGATTACTTAACACAAATCAAATAGTTTTTCAA
>JAWWMW010001260.1:221179-232488 GCA_035048345.1 Echeveria elegans
TTTTCTCTGTGGAGAAACTTGTTTTCCAGTTGACTTTCCATTTCATTTTCTTTTCCTGACATTTCTTGGATTCAAACTAGGCGTGTTGTAAATCGTAGAGTATATATATCGAACTACTCTACAGTAAACTGCACACTACTACCATAATATATAACTTGGAACAACTTAACAGATCAAGGTAACACATAATATATAACTTGGAACAACTTAACAGATCAAGGTAACACAGACTCAATCAAAGTAATCTAGTTCTTTAACATGTCCTACTCTTCTAACACATTCAAGATAAATCTAAACTGAATGTAAACTGAAGAACAAAGAACATAAAAGAAAAATGCAAAGACACAGGCCTTTTACGTGGTTCCTCAAGATCGTTTTCGATCCGTCGTCGTACATCCACGGTAGAGCTCAAACCGGGCTCCTTCACTATGAACCGGCAACGCTTCCAAGAACAAGTGTTAACCGAAGTCGCAAGTCCGGACTTCTCAGAACTGGTTATCTACCTAGCCTAATCTACTCACTTGGATGAGAACAAGATAATCTCAACCCAAGCAACACAAATACTTACTCCCTGATCACTCAAGAACAGAAGGTACTCCCTGGGTTTCTCTCGGCGGAAGCTTTTCACAAGAATCAGATCTGAATCTGCTCAAACCCTACTGATGCGAAGCCTTTATATCATTCCTTCCAAGCCACACGGTCCTCTCCTGATCGAACGGCTCCTGATGCTGGAAACAGTCACGAGCAACGCGTGACTTCCTTGCTTTTGGGCTGAGCTTAACTTGGGCCGATCAGTCATCAGTCCAGCTTCATCAACAAGGCGGAAAACTCATTTTTTTCCCAATTCGTTATTTATTCAGGAATCAAACGGAGCTTCTCTTTTCTGTAAAATTTCCATCAAGATATTTTTTCAACCAAAATCTGGTGTCTTAAATAGTTATAAGCTAATAGCTCCCACCTGATCGGATCCCGAACACCACATGCTGCATAGAACTTAGTTAATACATTGTTGTATAATTTGTGTAGTGAGTGTACCGTCTTACTTTGGTAACTCGTACATCATTAATTTGCATCTCAGTGATTTTCCTATGCTCAAATCAACTTCATTAAATGACATATCATTCTTTGTTGATTCATTTGCATCTACGAATACAAAGATGTGTGTGCGTTCAAGTAAACCTGTGTCCAGTAAATCTATTTTGAGATAGATAAACATTTATCATACGACGTACTATAAATTGCATGGCATTGGTATTTTCATGTCTGAATCCTAATCCAGCTCCCATGAGGTCCCGTCTGTTACACAATCTTTATCAAAACAGTAAGTGCATAAAGAGTGGAATGCCCTCTTTTTCAGTAAGGCCAAGCCACACTGGCCTACTTGAATTCACCATTCTCCAATCCGACGTAATGCTTGCATGCTCGATGGGTCGATGAATAATGTAGATAGCTTCTCAGAAAAGGAGTGGTAGTAGTTTCCTATGTAGTCCACGCGTCATTAATATTTCCACAAAAATTGATGATTGACTTTTCTGTACACGTTCGTATTTGAAATGTTTTACCTCTACTCGGTTTAATAATTTTTGCAAGAAGTTTAAGCAACTTTATACTCATCTCATTATTTCTATACCGATGTTTTATTGTTTACTTTTTTTGAATTTTGCAATTCAAGGATCGGACATTTCTCATATTCAAAATCTTAGGCTCCGTTTGGTTGCAAGGAAAAAGAAGAGAAAATGAAAATTTTGAATGAAAATGAAATTATGTGTTTGGTTGTAATGGAAAAAAAACTTCAAAAAATAGGCAAATTGAGATCAAATTTTCCTTACAACTTTTTTATGAGAAAATCATTTTTCTTTAAATTTTCCTTTCACCTTTTTTTTTTCCTCGCAACCAAACGGAGTCTTAGGATTTGAATCCTTGATCTTGGACGGAAGACCAAGAACAAGAACTGATCGCTATGATGCTACTCTTTGTGTTGGGACAGATTAATTATATAGAAGTGTATTTGTCTCTTGGTATTTGTCCACTTTTGTTATCCGCTCAAATATGTCTACTTTTTATATATATAAAAATTGAGTTTAATTCATATTTTATCAAATGTTTTAGTTTTTTGCTCATATAAATATGAATACTCAATTTCCTTTTGTTTGTTATAAATACTCAATTTTCAACCACGTAGCTTTATGCATTTTTCATACCTTAATTACCATGCCTTAAGTCGCTTTGGTCGGACAAAAGGGACAAAGAGAGTACATTAATTATTTAGAGCACATGTCGATGAAAAAATAAATTTGGTGAGACGGTCAGAATTATATATTTTATGATTTGATTATTAGGATCTCACCAAGTTTTAGATTCTGCCTAATCAAAATTTATGATTTTTTTGGGTTTGAGAATTCATTATTTTTCGATGACTGGATATATGTAGTACAAGATTTTGAATTCTTGACGTTAAAAAGTTTTTTTTGTCCAACTCCTAAATCAATAGGTCAAAATTCACTATTTTAAGGCTCCGTTTGATTGTAAGAAAAAAATGAGAAATTGAAAATTTAAAGAAAAATAATTTTCTCACGAGAAAATTATAAAATTAATTTAATTTAATTTTATCTATTTTTTATATTTTTTTCTTACAACATAATTTATTTTCACTTAATTTATTTTAATAAAAAAATTTCTTTTTTTTTTCCGACAACCAAAATGGACCTAAATGTGAAGGAAATACTCACTTTATTTTCCGTGGTCATTTATGGACAAAGAAAACACGCCTTCACTGTTGGAAATATTTAACACAAATCCCCAAAACGCTCTTCATTTCGCAGAAACAAGCGTCTCCGCAGTCAACGGTCAAATCCCCTGTCTTCTCTTGATTTATAATTTATTCTTCTTCTCCATTCTCCACCTTCTCTCCTTCACGACTTCCCAATCTTCATCAGCAACCACGACGCTGCTGTAGACTTTCGCGATCGCACATAAATGTTCGCTGCGAGATTCGGTCAGAAGACTAAGAAGAGTGAGGAGGCGGAAGGAATGCGATTGGGAGGGAAGTACGAACTCGGTAGGACTTTGGGCGAGGGTAATTTCGGTAAAGTCAAATACGCTACTCATTTGGAAACTGGTAACGTTTTTGCTGTCAAGATTCTGGACAAAGACAGAATCAATCATTTGAAAATCACCAATCAGGTGTACTTTTTGATTCTTCTTCTTTATGCTTGTAATCAAGATTCAGTGCTTTTCGTTGATATTATCTGTTTTTGTATATTCTGATTTAATAGTTAAGCTTACCGTGATTTTGTAGATTAAAAGGGAGATAAGCATCTTGAAGCTACTCAAGCATCCTAATGTTGTGAGATTGTATGAGGTGATTGACGTTTTGTATTCCTCTTGTAACAAATATAAGATCTTGAGTGGATAAAATTTGTGTTTTTTTTTTTAAAAAGTTCTTTGATGCTTAATGATTATGGGATGATGTTTGCAGGTGATAGCGAGCAAAAGTAAGATATATTTGGTTTTGGAATATGTTAATGCAGGGGAATTGTTTGAGATAATTGTAAGCAATTTTTTATGATGCTTTATTTTTTTTAAGTGGGCATTACTTTTTGTGTGTTTAATTTTATTTTTCTTTTCATTACGGCAGGAATCAAAGGGGAGGCTTTCGGAAGCTAGAGGACGGAGGCTTTTCCAGCAGTTGATTGACGGTGTGAGTTACTGTCATGACAGAGGTGTTTACCATAGGGATCTTAAGGTGTGTTTGTCAATCTTTATTAATCGATTTGCGCTCCCTTCCTTCGCGCCCCCCCTCCACATTATATGCTTATATTCATTTATCCTTGTGTACGTTGCAGCTAGAAAACATCCTAATTGATAAAAAAGGGAACTTAAAGGTTTCAGATTTTGGACTGAGTGCACTACCTCAGCATTTCGGGGTATGCACTTGCAATTGCAACTCCCTTTTAAGTACTTGTGTACGACTGGATGTTTTTTTTGTTGTCATACTAACAGCTTCAAAATACTGTAATTGTAGAAAGATGGTTTGCTGCATACGACTTGTGGGAGCCCCAACTATGTTGCGCCAGAGATTATTTGTAATAAAGGGTACAATGGCGCTACTGCTGATATCTGGTCGTGTGGGGTGATCTTGTATGTCATTCTTACAGGCGATCTTCCATTCGACGATTCGAATTTAGCAGCTCTCTATCAGAAGGTAAATAGCTATGAATGACTGTTTTCCCCTTGTGTTACAACAATGTGTAGCTAACATTTTCATTTATGTTGGGAGAACAGATTTTCAAGGGGGATGCTCCAATGCCAAAATGGCTATCACCAGGAGCCAAACATCTAATCAAGCGAATTCTTGATCCCAATCCGGCCACTCGAATAACAGTTGCAGGGATTAAAGAAGATGACTGGTTCAAACAAGATTATACACCTGCATCTAATGACGAAGATGAAGAGGAAGGAACCTTGGTCGTCGATGAAACCTTTTCAATAAACGAAACAGTATGACTTATATGATATTTCTTCTCAAACCCCCTTCTTGTGCTTTTTTGAATATTGTTCTGATACCTTTGAGCAATGCAGGTGGCAGAAGCAGAAAACACAACAGAGTCACATGCTCAGATGAATGCTTTTGAGCTGATTGGGATGTCGTCATATCTCGATCTATCTGGCTTCTTTGAGAATGAAGTGAGAAATCTGAAATCTGTTTTCTTTTCAATCTGATTCTGTTGTTATAGATGATTTGTAAATCTTAAGCATTTCCTATGAATCTATTAGGAGCTTTCAGAAAGGAAGGTCAGATTTACCTCTCCTCGCTCCCGTAAAGACTTGATAAATAGAACTGTTAAGCTAGCGACTGAGATGGGCTGTCTTGTTCAAAAGAGAAATTCCAATGTTGGTGTCAAGGTTAGTTACATGCTCTCTGACACCCTTCTGTATCCTTCACGTAACTTACGAAGTTACGATGTACTCAAACAGTGATATTATTCTTCAACATATTCGGCCGGTTTATACCCCATGTGGTGAAGTTCCCATAAAACCAAAACCGTGTTTCATTTCACAGATTGAGGTGACGCAAGAGCACAAGAACCAGCGCAGTCTTTCAGTTATTGCAGAAGTATGTATGCTCATTCAACATTTGAGTACTTTCTTGCTATCCCATTGACGGGCCATTTGCTAATAGTTCCTCACTGCAGGTGTTTGAGATTGATACATCTATGTGTGTTGTGGAGCTCAGAAAATTGCATGGGGATTCCTTAATATACAAACAGGTATGTTTATATATCAGTGCCCTTCAACTACAGGATGTAATTACTGTCAGTGTTCACTTTACTGGATTTACTATTCTATCTTTCCCTTTTTTCTCATTGTGAAAATAACTTCCACATTCTGAAATGAACTCGCAGTTGTGCAAACGGCTGTCAAGTGAGCTGGATACACTCCCAAGCTCAGATTTATCGACCATAGAATAGTTATTCAGTTAATGCATGATACTGGACGACCACGGGGGTACAACAGGATGAACTTTTTGTGTGCCTTTTAGAATACCCCCTTTTATGTATAGAAATGATTAGGTATTCTCGTTATACACTCAGTTGAATGTATGTAATGCAATAGATTTTATTTTATCTTCTTCTCATTCTCTGATGTCAGCTTTTCCACATCGGGTAGTTGAAGTCGGTGCTTAATCATTGAGACTTTATTCTATAAATATTTACTTTAAAGTCTTTCATTTGTTCAGTTTCAAGAAAATGATGGTCTGGTTCTTCTGATTCACGAATAGTTATCTAAACGGGCTAATGCTATGGTAGATTTCAGTATTTTCAAATGACATTTGCTGCAGGAAATTGTGTTTGTCAGAGATTTTCTTACAAGAAACCTGATTTCTTATCCTTACAAATGTACCTCATATAGATGACTGGTCTTGGGGATTTCTGGTATTTGATTTTACTGGTTACATTTTCAAATTTGCAGTTATTTGTTTGGATTTCAGCTGTTTATTTTGCGATGGTATACTGGTGAACGCCTTTATAGAAGTCAAACTCCAGCTGAGGACTTGCCGAGCCCTGTATTGCCCCCCCTCGGTTAGCACATTTTCCTGAATCTTGTATTGTAAATTATCATATGTACTCTTGTATCTGAATGGTGCTGATGAAGAAAATAATTCTTAGTTACTTGGTTACATTTCCTGGAATCCAATACGTCGATTCCAGATGTTGGAATTAGAATACCTCTGCTGGGGTGTGCCTGGTACATTCTGCGGAATGTTTGTAGAAACTAGAAATGTATCCATTACAGGTATATGGAAAAGCCGTGGAACAGAAAATGCTTATTTATTCATCCAGTGTTTTGAAGCAAAATAATCATACAGTTACCATATAAAGTTAAAAACATTCTGAAGCATAAATTTCTGATGGGATGAATTTCATGTCCATCTCCTCTTTGTTATTTAGTGATCCATTTTGGACTGATAGTTCTAGTGCAGATATGTTTCAGGTGTTAATTTTTGAAGCCGAGGAAGTAAGGAGCACCAGTGTTCTTGAGCCACAAGTTTCCTTGTATGAAAGGACCAGCAGTGAACTGTAAGGCCTCATTTCGGTTGGTGATCACCTTATACCCCTTCCATTTGACTCTGTTGTTGGTTGCAGCTCCTGGTCCACGGTTTGCATACTCAGCATAGTAAAGTGTGTCCAGTGCGAAATTTCCATCCCAAGGCATCCATCCAGCTGGTTGGATCAAATCTCCGAGAGTACTTTCCATGACAACAGTCCTGGAGTATTGCTTCCAAGGTCTTCCGAGGAACGTTGGGATCTTCAGCCTTAGTGGGTACAGTTTCTGCTCAGGTACAATTCTGCAGTTTTGAATCACCAAACCTGTGCTTTCACGCTTATCTGCTCTTCCATGAGCTGTCACTGTGTTTTGCTGGCTGTCCATGGGTTTCCTGACTATGATCAGACTGTTTTGGATCACAGTAGAAGAGTCCCCGAATATGAAATCAACTGTCCCAGATATGACACAGTTGCGGTAGAACTGACGATGAGTTTGGGCATACAGTGTGTCTTGGTATCCATCC
Organism: Echeveria elegans; assembly: GCA_035048345.1. NCBI lineage: Eukaryota > Viridiplantae > Streptophyta > Magnoliopsida > Saxifragales > Crassulaceae > Echeveria > Echeveria elegans. Next base: position 228,252 of record JAWWMW010001260.1, read on the forward strand.
ATCCTGCAGTTGTAAAAGGCTGACATATCTGACTGTACCCTGAGCGCCACCGCTTGATGACCCTGCGGCCCAGCCGTGTTCTGAAATCCCATTGATTTAGCTACGAACCCATTCCCTACCGCAGCTGCACACACAAAAGTCCCTAAAGTCTAAATAAAGCGAACAACAACAATGGGAGAAAAAAAAAAGGGGGAACAAATTCTACTTACAGAATGATGCAGTTTTGAAAGTGGAGAATCCCTTTGTGTTACATTTGCTTCCTGTCACCATCGTCTTCCGAGGTCCGTCACCATACATGAATATATTCACCTGATCTTTCTCAACTGTGATATACTCGTCATATATACCTGCCTTCACATATATAACATACCTTCCCTTGTTGTTTTTCGGATAGGCTGCAAGAGCTGCAGCTATGGTCTTATACTGCCCACTTCCATCTTTCGCTACGACTGCATTTGGTTTGATCTGAGAAGTGGCAGAAGCCAGTAACTTCCGGTCCCCAGCCCCCATCCATGATGGAAACTGACTTTCATCTTCTTTCTCGGTCGTTGCTTCAAGAAGTCTTCTGGAGCTTGCACTATTGTCAACCGGTATGTTGAAAGCAGTCAGTATTTGAGAAATGGCAGAGACAATAGCAAGAGCATTGCTCGTGAGCTGGGTAGCGTTAAGCATTCCATTAGACACTTGCTCCTTCAAATCTGGCTGCTGCACTCCATCCATACAAGTCTGCTGATACGAAATCACAGCACTCAGCCAGTTCTTAAGATCAGCTTCTCTGTCCGATATATTATGCACTGAGGCATCTCCCACCGTTGAAAACGAAGCTTGCAGCTCTGCAATAGCAAACTGCAACAAATCCTGACAATCCTCGAATCCCATTTTGGTAACAGGCTCAGTTGCCCCTTGGCCTATACTCGAAGTTTTCTTCATAGCCTCATCTATTGCCTGCATTGTAACATTTATAGCAGCTTTGATAAAATCATCAGGAGTGGCACTCTGATTATTCGCGACTGCGCTGAGGGTATCAACACAGGTTTTCTTGTAGTCTGTTGGAGTACACAGCGTCTGAACCGACTTTCCAGACGTAGACAGGTCCACGTCTTGCGAGTTGCTGGTACTACTACTGCTACCGGTCTTATTCACACCGACAATGACACCAATGACAGCTCCTACGACTAATATGGCAGACACACCGATCACAACAAATTTCTTCATTTTGAACTACTAGTTTTTCTTTTGTTATATAATGGGGAAAAAAAGAATGTCCGTGGCCCGGGAACCGGTGAGGGACTAGTCCGTGTTTGCGACGAATTTATACAGGTGATGGATGCATGGAGCGTCCTAAATTAGGCAGTGAACGTCCGGACACTATTTTTTTTTTAGGCAAATTGATGCATGCCTCAGGTGGTAACTAAGGGTTGGGAGGCTTTAGAGGTGAGAGTATTTGTGTTGTGTGTACTGTGTACGTAGAGTTTAGGCTCTTTTTTTTTTTCCTGATATAGTAAATCATTAGGTTCCATTTATTTGATTTTTCCTTTAATATCTGATCCTCCAAATTTCTGAGTTATTTTAATTTAGTAATAAAAAAAGAGACTATTGTGTAATAATAATAAAAACAGTAGATTAAGGTAGGGTAACTCTTTCACCTGAGTTAAACCGGACGTTCCAATAACTAGGAAGTACTGCATACTATTTGGTAAGAAACGTTTTACAACGAGTACAACCAAAATCAGAAATTAAATTTTATTGTGTTTAAAGATTAACATACTAATGGATTAGGCGAGATGGAGAAAGTGGTATGACCATATTATTAAATTTATTTTATAAAATATGTATAATTTTAAATTTTATTATGTTTTAGCTAACGTGAAATTTTATTTCATAACGTAATCTTCCTATTAAGAAAGAAAGCCGAAAACAGACACTGGTTTAACTAAGGTGACAGTTTCTCTGAAACCAGATCGAATATAAACAATGGACAGCAACTCAGGTCACTCCGACAGATATTAAAATTCAGAGCTTAGAAGCAATCAAATCTGCCAGAGAGTTTGCTGGATCACTTGGGGTCTTGCCAATCTAACATCCTTAAACAACAGTTTAGCCCCTGGAAGACCCAATTCAAACTTATACACAACAATATTGTCTGTCTCTAGAACAACCTTATTCAAACCCAAACTACGAGCAACAGATAGACCCAACACTACTTGTTTGACTTTCAGACTCAACGATGGTATGAACATTACTTGATTACTAATGACCGTACTCTTGACTGTCACAACACAATCTTCAGAGTCAGAAACTACTCTTTCTCCGAGTTTTTAGATTAACACATAATATGCGGTCAATCGATGACTACTCCTTTTCTGAGTTTTTACTCCAAGTGGGTGATGGTCGTGAACCAACGGTGAAAGATGAATATGTGAGGTTACCGAAAATGACGATTGTATCATGGAAGAACAAACTGACAGTTAATGTATTAATAGACTCAACATTCTCAAATATACAGGACCACATGTATACTCCAGCTATAAGGTTACAAGAGCAATAATAACTCCTAAGAATGCATATGTTGACATGTTATAACATGATAATTGAAAGATTTTCAAGAAGTTTGTAGGAGTATAGTTCGTGGGATGTTATTGAGGATGATGTACACATTCTTTATCAGATCGAGTTCTTAAATTTTTTTGTCCGAATGGCCTACCATCTAACAAGTTCATATTGAAATTAGGTTGTTTGATCATGTTCTTGAGAAATTTTGATCCTCAAATAGAGTTATACAATGGTACTCAGTTGATTAGTAGAATAACCACAAACTTCATTGACGTTGAAATCAGAAATGATCATTCTTTTGGAACTAGGATGTTCCTACATCGTATGCCGTTGAATAGTGAGGATGATGGCAGATTGTCTTTTGTTCTAAGACGGAACCTGTTTCCAATGAGAGTCGATATTTCACCTTGACAATTAATAACTCACAAGAGCAGACAATTCGTAATGTTGGAATTTTTCTCAGGAATCATGTGTTTGGACAGGGACAACTATATGTGGCATTATCGAGAGATTTATATGTTGAGTACATCTAAATTATTGGTGCAAGATGGTAAATTAGGAAAACGAAGATGATTGTTCACTAAAAATATAGTTTACACAGAGATGTTACTATCGTAATAATTTAATTAGTTGGTGTCTTGTAAAATTTGAGCCTTGGGCTTCACTCTATATGTTTTTGTGATCATTTTCAATCTTCAAAATATTATACGCTCCCTTCGGTCAGATTAGTGGTGTCGTTCACTTTCATGTATTTATTCTTCACTAATTTTTTTGTCATATATAATAAATGTGGATATAATAAAGCGGACTTCGATTCGGTGCACCAACACCACTATGTGTACCGAAACTTCTCTCTTATTTTCAAATGCCTTCAACTCAAAATTTGAATTTGACATAAACTAGAGAATTGTAGTTTTTTCAATCAGCTTTCCAACGATATATAGAACGTTTTCAACGGACAATATCCTAAATGCACAGGTTTGACGATAGCTACTCCCTCCGTTCCCAAATAATCTTCTTATTTGGGTATAGTAATTAAGGAATAATGAGAGTGTGAGAGTAAAAATAAGATAAAAGTAAGTAAGAGAAAAATAAAGCAGAAAAAAGAATATATTGTGAGAGTGAATTAATTTCCATGCAGAAGGGGTTGTAGCCTAAGGGTTACAAACTTGGTCAGCGTACCAAGGGGGTTCGGGTTGGAGTCGCCCTGAATGTATCTCCGCCTTGAGTCAGTGGAATGTCCTGTCCTTGAACGATGTAGGAATAAATTTTAAAAAAATTAATTTCTATAAAAGAAAATAGAAAGAATTTTAGGAGACATCCAAATAGAAAAGTATGAAGAATAAGAGAGTACAATGGGAGTAGTAAATTATAATGTTTCAAAATCAATTGTTATTTCAAAATTAATGCTTCATGCGTGCATGTATTGCTTGACTAATTTTTGTATAAAATAATAGGAATATAAGTTGACAAATTATAAAAATTACAAATCCAAATCCTAAATTAACTCAAAACCCTAAAAACAGAAATTAACAACGACACCACACTGACGCTAACCCTACAAAGCCTCCGCTTCTGTTCGTCTCAATCGCAAGCCCTAATCTTCGTCGCTCTGATTTTCACAATGAGCGAGTCAGTAATCGGCCTTTCATGGGAGCCGAAATTACCCTTCAGAGCACCTTCT
>JAWWMW010001260.1:232588-243069 GCA_035048345.1 Echeveria elegans
CAAAGATAAAAGTTATTCACCTTCCACGCACCGATCTAACCACTGCCCTTTGTTAATAACCTTCAACAATAAGGAGACCATTCAGTGCTTTTTCCATTTTAATCCTGCTTGGATTAACCATTCAGACTTTAAGAATATTGTTAAATCATCTTGGGAAGGTAGGGAGGTTTTGAGGAATTGAAATTTGATTTTTTTTTTTGCGGATTTATTACCGGAAACCACCCGTAAAATACGAGTTTTATCGGAAACCAACCCCTAAAACATGTTATTACCTAGACACACCTATTAAAATATTTTCATACCAAAAACTAACCATTAAAAAATCTTAAAGAAACCCACCCATCTTCAAAAAAATCCACCCATCCGATATAAATATTTTGTTCAGAAAATTTATAAAAATAGCAAAAAACTCAAAAAATTTCAAAACCGTAGAAAAACAAATATAAAAAAGTCACCCACTTATTATTGCTTTAAAAAAGTTTTACCTTAAAAATATATTTTTTCAAATTTAATTTAATAATTTCAACTTTATCTAAATATAAAACATATAAGAAAATAGGTGACTATTTTGAATTGGTTTTGATTAATTAATTCAAAAGTTTTAGAATTTATTTACTCATTTTTCTATTTCTTATTACCTTTGTAAACTATATAGTATGGGAAATTCAATATTTTTGAAAAAAAAAATCATAAAACAATATAAGTACAATAATTAAAAAATTTATGAACAAAACCATCAAAACAAGTATCACATAGTGATTCATTTTTTATTTTATAATAAAATTTTATGTAAATTTTTGATAAATTTTTAAAATATTAAACTAATTTTTAAAATATTATAAATCATTATTGTTTTATTAAAAGTAAAACTAAATGGGTGACTTTTTCATATTTATTTTCTGAAGTGTTTGAATGTTTTAAAGTTTATTTTATGAATTTTTTGAACACAATATTAATATCAGGTGAGTGGGGTTATTTTTAGATGTGTGGATTTCTTAATGGGTGGTTCTTGGTAAGAAAGTATTTTAATGGGTGGTTCTCGGTAATATCAAATTTTACGGGTGATTTTTGGTAAAAACCCCTATTTTTTGAGACATCAGAGCTTAGTTTCATACTTGATGCTACTGAGCAAATGTTAGAAAGTGAGTGGTCTAAGGATGGTGGAAATGATTATGTTTCCCTGAATAATAGGTTGAACTCTGCGCTTGAAGATCCTCAGTCTTTCATTGATGCTAAATCTCATATAAGAAGGTTGCAGGAAGGTGAAAAGAATATTGACCTCTATCTTGCTGCTATTAAGGTGCGTAGAAATTCTAATAACTTCAAGATTACTTTAACTGATGGATCTCTTTCAGATGACAGGAAGGTTATTGGCCGTTTGGCTGTTAATTATTGTAAGAACTTACTGGGGAATTTCTCTGATGTTTCTGAAAGTGATTATTTGGATGATATCCAACCTGTCTTATCTTCAGAAGAAATGAGTTGCTTAGTAAAATGTCTGATGCAGATGAAGTATGGCAAGTTATCTCGAGACTCTTTAGAGGTAATGCATGTGAATGCTGGGATATTATTGGTGAGGATATTGTAGATGTTGTTAAGTATTTCTTCAAAGGATTCAGCATTACGAAATCGATATCCTCAATAGTGCTTACTTTAATTCTTAAAGTTCAGAATGTCTCCTGTTGATTGGTTGAGACCCATTAGTCTATGCAATTACCTCCATAAGATTTTTTTTTCTTCAAAAATCCTTAATGATCGTTTGTTCCTAGCATATCCATCCATCCATCAATTCATTGCCCTTGGTCACGATCTGGTCTCAGATATTCATAAAAAAAGTCCATGATGGAAATGTTATTGTTAAATTAGATATGTCTAAGGCTTATGACGGAGTCTCTTGGATTTTCCAAGCGCTGGGAAGTGTGATATTTTCTATAGAATTATCAGTAGTCGTTGCTGGTATTCTATTAGAATGAAAGGGAGATCCTTTGGCTTTTTCAAATCTAATAAAAGGCTTAGACAAGGGGTCCTTTGTCTCACAGTCTTTATTATTGCTATGGAGATTTTTTTCTCAGAAATTGATTAGGAAACTTGGAGGTGACATTATGCTTTACTGGTCTTCTATGAGAGCTTTGGAAATTAATTTCATTCTTTTTGCAGATGACATATTAATTTACCAATGGAGGGAAATGGTCTTTTGGAAAATACCTTTAGGTTATGGAGAATTTTTGCAATATCTCTGGACAATAGCTGAATAGTACAAAAAAATTATCCAAATATATAAATAAACAAAGAAGAATAGGGCTGTTACATGTATCTGGTTATACCCAAGGTGTTTTTCCTATCAAATTTCCTGATATTGAAACTCCTGATCATCTTTTTCTTAACAGTGACCATGCTAAGCTATTGTTAGGTTTCATGTGTCCTATGTTTCGTAAAAACAAGCCTCGTTTCATTCATCAGATATTTTTTGATTGGGGTATAGAGTCTGATTTCTCTCGATTCTCGGATTCTCTGGAATTTGGTTTAGTGACCTGCTACCTTTGGGATAACTGGAAACTCAGAAATCAGATTTTATACAGTGATCATGTTGGTAGCTTCAATTTCTTTAATATCCTGAGACGGTCATCTTTTCTATCCAGGTTTATCAAAGTTCCTTGTGTCCAGGATTCAAATTCCAGGGCGTTAAGCTTAGCTCTCCATATTAATCCTCCTGCGGGGATGGTAAGTAAGGTTGTTTGCATTATCCTTGGATGCCTCACATGTATGGTAATACATGTAATTTGTGTTTACAAAATAGTTCCCACATGGTGCCATTGTTCGTGAAAAGTTTGGATCTTTTGTGGCTGGGATCAAGATCGTTTCATTAAGGAAGCATTTCCTTAAGGCTCCGTTTGGTTGCGAGGAAAAAGAAGAGGAAAGAAAAATTTTGAGTGAAAATAAAATTATGTGTTTAGTTGTAAGGGGGGAATGCAAAAATGGCAAATTGTGATCAAATTTTTCTTACAACTTCTCATGAGAAAACCATTTTTCTTTAAATTTTCTTTTCCTCATTTTTTTTTCCGCAAACAAACGGAGCCTAATATTTGCTGCATATTATCTCTGAATTATTGGTGAATTTCCATTATGTCAAATTTCCTAATCCGGATATTGATATGCTTGGTCGTGATCATCTTGTTGACTAGGATCTTTACTCTATGACGAAGCAGCTCTTGTGTAAATGGAAGGGTATTAAGATTTCCAAAGTGAGCTATGCTCTTAATAGGGCCTACAAAAATCCATGATGACCTGCCCCAAGAGTGTCAAAATCGCCATTGCAAATGTTATTCTAGGAATTTGATTTTTCTTTTTTTTCCTTTTGTAGGTCAGTTGCCAAGACGTGGGATCGGCCTCGTTTCAGATATGCTAGTTATTTAGTAGACTATTTATCTAGGTTGAGCTGGGTTTATAACATGTTCAACATTGTTAAGTTGGGTAACTTTATGACTCTCAACTGGCGCTTAAGGGTCATGCTCATCCTTTTATGTACAAGCAACGATCCAAAGTGTTTGGATTAGTTTTAATAAAGTAACTGTCATCGTCCATTTTCTAAATAAAAAATGTTGATTATAGCAATATCATTAAATTCGGTAGCGTTAAATTTATTAGAAGTACTCTGAAAATCGTATTTCTTTCTGATTTCTTCTAACATTTTAAACCCACAAACCTTGTACGTTTTGCCTGCCAGATGGAATCATCTATTGATTATTATCACACGATGCAGCTTCCTTGTCATTTGGGATGTGATAATAAAGGTTTCTGCTTACTGAGAGCTTTATTCAGTCTGCCATCAACTGAGCAAATTTGCTTCGGATTTGGTGAAGAAGAGTTGGAAGTTCAGTAAAAAGTTCGTTGGTTACACAGTTAAGTCAGACTAAAGTGATGAAGCTTGTGTCCTACATTCCTAGCTAGTTTCAATACTTGTGACAAAACTAGTTATTCTTCACAGGTACGAGTGACCTCCTGAGGAATCGACTTAATAATACCAAACCCAGGAAGAAGTTGGATGGGAGCCAAAATACAGAAGCTTTGCCGGATTTCTGGTGTAACTGCTGCTTAGGTAATGCTTCCCATTTATCACCAACCAGCTAGAGAGTGGGAATATATGAGAAAGGTGTTTGGAATACAAAACTTACCGATCGCGTCCGATAGTACAAACAAAGAGTACTGCATGATATAAATATAGGGCATGATTTTATTTCCTCTAAAATTTCAAAAATCAGAAAGAGTTGGCAACGGTTTCAAGGATTTCGAGAACAATCTTGAGGACCAAAATACAATCTGCGACGAGGAACGTCATACACAACAAACTGATTTGATTGCGCATGAGACCCGATGACCGTTATTCTTGAAGCATCAGATGGAACCATTTCCGAACAAAAGTATTCATATTCCATATGATGTGAATCTTGATGAAAGGCCGCCTCCGGTTTTACCACCAAAACAGCATTTCCCTCAAAATGAAAAGTTATCGTAGGTAGGTTTATGTACCCTCCAGACGGCTTAAGCCTCCGATAACATACATCATATCCATCCATTTCGCCTACCATTTCTAGACTAGTATCTGAGCTGGCTATATGTGTTAACAGTGATCTCTTAAACATATGATAAGCTGGTGGTGAAATACGAGTCACTGTCGATCCAGTGTCGAAAGTGCATCCACCGATATCAGTTCCTCTTTTTCGAAAATATTCATATGGGATATTGACTTTTACATCATTGATGCTCATGTCTAATAGCTTTACATAGTAGGATTCGTCGTCTTCATAAAGTGTCATTTTAGTGCTAGGCAAACTAGAATATGAAGGAATATCTGAACCAAATCGAAGAAATGCAGGTGATCCTTGCGCAACCCGATGAGCAAGAGGGAGGCAGTAGGAGAATCGACCTTGACTGATCGAACGTATTTGGTTGACAAAAGAAAGACTACCCCAACCTATTCCAAAAACACCGGCTGATTTGTGGTCTCGTTGATCACCATATGATCTTCGATTATTAGTGCCACATCCGAAAAGTAACGAGACGATTTCTTCTTGCCCACCATTATTTGAAGGAAATGCAAAATTTTCATGGGCTAATATTCCTTTGATAAAAGAAGTATCTGCATAAGATAATTCGAATGGACACGAATCTTCAGCGCATTCGCGTGGATTACAATTGGGATGTCCGTCGCAGCCAACTGGTTTGTACGAGGTGGATTTACTGTTCGGATACGGTGGATCAATTTGACGAAAACAATGATTTCCTTCCTTCTTACATTCCTCGCATTGTAACCATGTAAGAGTACCACTTGTGGATAAATCTAAAAAATATGACTTATGCCGATACTCATTGTCTGAAAATGTACCAAGGTTCACCTTCACTAGAAACGGCAAAAAGTGAGGGTCAACGTCTAGTGTCGGACGAATATATGTCAAATCAAATAATGACTCTTTTGATCCTGTAGTTGAGTTAATCGAAATCCTTTCTTGTTTGTAACTTGTTCTTGTACGAAAATTTCGTCTTCTAAGTGTTTCTTGATGAGTGTGTCTGGGATTGTAAAATGGAGACTGCGGCGCATATCGATGAACAATGTCAATGGTGAGGCCTATGGGTTGCTCAACAACATATGACAGAAGTATAATAGTACATACAAGATGTGTGAGGAGCCGTACGGTTGACGCCATTTTCACTAAAAAAAATGCAGTGATATAGTGGATAAATATTATATCGACTCTCCAAAATCCTTGCAATATATAGAGGATGTTAAACGCAGAGATTTAGAATTAAAATGACTAAAGTACAAGTGAGGAAGAAAATAAATTTATTTTTGACTTTTAAATATTGTAGTTTGACTTTAGTTTTAAAAGATTCAAACATTGAACAAGATCAAAATTAAGTTCTGAAAACGTGTACCATAAATCTCGAGTCTTCATAAAATTCATAAGTTAGCATGGAAGAATGATAAAGGCTTTTAGTAATTTCCAATGTGTGGTTTATCAAGAAATTTGATATTATTAGAAGATTAATTATTGTATATCATCAATATGAGTTAGGTTCTTGTGATAACTTTTATTAGTTTGTGAACATAAAAACTCATCTAAGCTGTTCAGATTATTAAATTAATGGTCAAGTGGGTTGAACACTTGTCTTGTAACCCCAATGTCAATGGTTCAATTCCCATCCGAGACATGATTTTTCTCACTTTAGTGTAAAAAGATGTTAACTGTGAAAATATGTTTGTTCGTCTCACTCTAGTGTGGACTTGGTTATTGTTTCTCTTGCAGGTCTGTTGATTTATCATGGATATGCTAGCGATTAAGTCGAGACGTTGAAGAGTTATTTGAGCGATCATGCGCGAAGTGGTGGAAGATGTATGCTCAAGATTTTTTTTGATTGAATGTGGAACAAAGAGTACAAGACGTGCGAGACTCTAGTATATAGCATTCCGCTAAACTCTCAGGACTAAACGACAGCTCCACAACATCACATCATCGCATGCGACGGTGAAAACAACCAACCCAACTAAACCTCCGAACAAGGAGGAACATAACTGATCCATAAAGGATCACAACACCCACACCTGTAGCTCAGCTACAATGGAAATTATTCAAGCCCTATAAACACTTCCACACAGAACGTGGGAAGAAAACAAAGCGCTCCCTCAGAACTTTGGGGAGTAAACATACACCACACGAGGTGGGAATACCGACTAATTACAACAACCATAAAAAACCAAAAGATAAGTGCAACACACCCACCGAGTCGTGCCAACCTCCCAATCAAAGCAAGTCGCGCCGTCAGCTCAGAACCAGCCAAGCACCAGTATTAGAAATAGAGCAAGAGCCAATCCAAAAACAACAACACCACCAAACACTCCAGCCGGGGCCGAGACCACTTCTATCCACCTCTAGCCGGCGAGCCAGCCACAAACCAAACCAATAGCCCGCACCAACAACTTAGAACAAACAGCCAAGCTTTCAAGTCGTGCATGCATGATCAGAACTATGATCGAGGCTGATCGCAACATGCATGGACTAGCTAATCACCGCGGCCGGAAAAGGAAGGAAATACATGAGCTAGACCAAAGCCACCAAGAGGCTGAAGGAGCACCGCCACAAGCCGAGAATAATTGGATCAACTCTGTCCACCATGAGCTAACCTCAGCCCTCTCCAACCACACAATCGACAAGCCCAAGTAACGATTCAAGCATGCATGATCGGAGATTGAAAGGACCGGAACCGATCTTCGGTGGTCGCGAACCAAACGGGGGAAGCCGGAAGGAAGGTAGAAAAACAAAACGGAAGGAGAAAAGGGATGGAGAAAGGCAGAGGGCAAGCCACCTCCGCAGAGGGGAAGCCCTCTGTCCTGAAGAAGCTACGACCGGCTGGACTTGATTTGGTTGAGAAAGGGAAGAGCTGTAGAGAGGAGTAGAATTGCTTTAATTGAATACTTAACTTGTTATTTACCGAATAGATGTATGCTCAAGATTGATTCTCATATGTATTGATGATATTGTATCATGTACAAAAAATGTAATACCTGATTTAATTCAATATCAAAACATGGATATAATTAATTTTTAATTTAATGATTATATAAATTCAAATAATCAATTAATATGCAATTAAGGGTAATATGCAGTTATTAGAATCGGACCGAACCGGCCAGTTCGACCGGTTGAACCGTGACCCAAAGGGTGTATCCGTTCGATTGGTATGTTGAACCGGACATGCGTTGACACGGTCAAAATCTAGTCCAACCCCGATTGAACCAGTAGGATTTTGATAAAACCAGTGGTTAGACGGATTTTGTGAGTATTATTTTTTTCTCAAAAATAGTGACACTTAATAGATTCGAACCCGCAACCTAATGTTAAGTCATACTAACACTCTTATCAACTGAGCTCATTTAATTTGGTGACTGTTTAAGCTATAAATGAATATATTATCATAAAAACATGTATATTTTATCTATTTTACCATTTTATACAATTTATATATTACTAATTAATTAATTAATTTGTGCATTGACTCACGGTTCAACCACTAACCCGTTGACCCCATAAGGTCATCGAGTCGATCATCAGTCCAGTTATTACAACATTGGTAAAATGGTCCAAGATTTGCAAATTACTATTTCAAACTATTAATTGGCGATCTCAATTGGCCAAATCACTCACCTTGTCTCTCCAATATCTAATACTAATCAAATCAATGAATAATGCAAATTACAAATCCACTTTTAACACTTCATGGGGAATCTATATAGGATTTTTTACTTTTTTTTTTCAAAGTTAGGACTTATTTCGGCAATCGGATTTGGTGCAACCACATCACTAGTTGCACCATCATTTCTCTCATTTTTTCAGATGCCTTAAACTCAAAATATGAATTCAACGTAAAATAGAGAATTGTAGCCGAAAGGTATAACATGATGAAACTGAGACACAGCAGACTAGGAGTTCGGAGAGAACGGAGACAGACCCCTGGAACTCTCTTCTGGGTCTTTACTCTCTCTCTCTCGGGCTCACCCCGACAAGGTTCGCATGACATGCCGTTGGGCCCGAGTGTTACGAGCCCCATCTGCCGAGATAGATGCCGCCACCTCGACGGTTATAATTGGTGCTCGAGAAGATCGCAGGTACGGACTCTCGATCCCAACGCTATTTGTGATTTGAGCTTGATAGGCAGGAGGTTAGTTTTTCTGTGTTTTTCAATATTTATCTTCAAACTGTTTCATAAACTAACTCGATTGTTTGTTTAATTTGTAGGTTGGAGCCCAGACACAAAGTGTCGCGATGGGCGACTCACATTATCACTTCCCAGCCAGATGCGGACGTCCCGCGATTCCAGGATGCCAGTAGAGCGCCTCTAGATTGTTTGTTTGTTTCATGAAGGGTATGTCTTTTCTTTTTGTTATTTTTAAGTACATATTTTATTTATATTTATTCTAATTATTTTTATTATTTCAGACACACTTCCGCTGGGATGAGTCAGCGGAAGGTATGAGCCCTGCGAATGTCAAGAAGATATGGAACAAGCAGGTAGCGAAGCGTTATAACGACGCTGTCCACAAGCTCGAGTGGCGGCGAAGAAGCCGAGATGGATAGATGATCTAATTTAGGACCAGTGGATGGCGTAATGGAGAACGCCTGAAATAACAGTCATTACAGTAGCGGCGGAAGGTGAATTACAATGCTCGACTGCTGCTGCACTTCGCGGGGTCAATAGGAATGTTCGGCACCGGTGTCGCATGATGTGTATTAATTAAATAGTTTTTTTATTAGAAGCTTTAAATTTATTTAATTATTTAACATTTTATTTTATTTGTAGGAAGCTGAGCTTGGGAGGCCTGTCAGCCTCACGAGTTGATGAACCACACTCACGCACGCGCGCTAGAGCGTAGATCGTTAGTGAAAACTTTAAATAGTTTTCATTTAATTATTTTTAGTTATTATTCATCATTTTAATAGTTAGTTAATATGTATTAGGACTGCACTCGGGAGATCTGATCGGTGTCAAAATAGTCTATTATTTGGACACCTATTTGCTTATGGTCTTCGCTTTTATCATATAATTTCGATCGTATTCTACACTCACATGTCATTTCAGGTATAAAACATGCTTTATGATGATTGTAGATGTTCTGAGAAGAACATATAAAAAAAAAGGAGACTAAAAGGAGAAATATCATTGGTTTTTGGATCTTTCGACCTTTAGTACTTTGAAAGCTTCCACATGACGCATACATTATCTGATTGAGATGAAACAAAGTGCGTTGAAAAACTAATTCATATATCTACAACTTTCATTGACAAAGGCTGATTCAAACTTTAGGTCACTCGATGAAGCCAAAATCTCACTCAATCGAGTCAACCCCTGAGAAGCACTTTCACTCAATTGAGCCAAAATTTCACTCGATTGAGCTGACACCCCAGAAGCAGTTGACTCGATCGAACCAAAATTCCATTCGATCGAGTGAGGCCCAAATCATATTCGACAATTTTGACCTTTCCAGATTTGGAAGGCTCCACAGGGAGCATCCGATATACGATCAAGACAAAACAAGTTGTATTGGAAAGAGGACTCAAAATTCTAAAACTTGTATGTGTACGTCAAAGAGTGATTCTGACGTTAAGGGAGCTTTGTGTCAAACCAAGAAACTCGATTGCACCAAACCGAGAAACAACCAATTGAACCAAATTATTTCAAGAATAAAATCTGATTTTTGTCACACCAAAAATCAGATAGATACTTTTGTGCTACATGAAATGAAAAGCGAAGAGTCTTGGATCTTTATGAGGATTCAATTGGTGCAATAAAATAAGAAATGAGAAGGTTGAAATTCCACATTATGAAGGGAAGTTACTTTTGGGAGAATTTATTGGGAAGTGAGTTACTCTTGATCCACACTATAAAAGGAGCTTCACCCCAAGGCTTCAAAGGAGATTTTTCTTCACACA
>JAWWMW010001260.1:248969-259280 GCA_035048345.1 Echeveria elegans
TATATTTTTGATAAAGTTTTGTGCTAAAATTTAGTAAAATTGTGAATTATCGAATTAAATTTATACAAAAATATTCTTCAGGCACAATTTTTTTTATTAAATATGAAACAAATGATCGGCTTCTTATATTTATTTTCTAAAACTTTGAATATTTTTGAGTTTATTTTTTATTTTTTATGAATTATTTTCCGATGGTGGGTGTTTATTGAAGTGATTATTTTTATATGGGTGACTATTGATAAAAATGTATTTTAATGGGTGGATATTGATAATTTCACATTTTACGGGTGACTATTGGAAAAATCCGTATTTTACGGATGTTTCCGGTAATAAACCCTTTAGACGTGTAGTGCTACATGAAGTATGTTCCTGTAGATGGAGGGTAAACGGAGTGGTGGCCGTGTGTGGAATGACTCACGTGATGGAACGATGCTGGTGAAGTTGTTGTTGAAGCAATTGATGCTGTTGGAATTGATGGTATGTTCTTGCAGGTGAGCTGTCACTCATGTCGGTTGGGTGGTTCGTGAAAAGGCACATGAAGTACAACAGATCACACCGAGATATCATCAAATTGTCTACCTAAGGCATGATGGCAGTGAGTGTACTAAAAACGCAACTTCTTTTGTAGCAGCAATTCCACCATAATTCAAACCCTTGTGGCAAGCATCTGCTGTATCAAGACAAACCAACAACTAACGGTAGGTGTCTTTGCAAAATTGTGAATTAGAATATAGAGCTGAAATTCCAGGTGCAGTGGATCAGTTGCATCATTATTACGCACCGACAGGGCAAGTCACACAAGCACTGGTGATGAAATCCGCCAAAGAGGAAAAAATGTCAGACCAAGAAAGCAGGAAATGTGCAGGCATACAACTATTTGGATCCTCAACAAATTATCTCTTGACCATGACAACTGCGGGAAGATTGGTGATACTAGGGGTCTGCTGCCTAAAAGCATAGACTTCACATGCGCAACTGAAAATATGTTTGCAAATAATAATCCGCATATTATCACGGCGAGCCAATCTCTCTAGAACTTACGAAGATGCTGTTGAGCTCACCAAGTATAACTGGTAGCAGTTTATGAAAAGAAATCTCGGAAATAGTCTTTACTATCGGCAACATTAGAAATATTTTGAAGATTGGGGAAACAGCTGGAATTTTGAAGGCACTTCTAAACACTTTCTTCACGGAAGCTGATACGGTTATCAAAAAGAAATTGACAAATGCAGCTGGAGATGCCATAGCAATGCTGATACTATAGAGCAAGAACAATTGCCATCCAGTCCATGTGAATGCGTTGAAAATTGAAGCATTGTATATCAATACTGCAAGAATTCCCAGGAACTTGCTGATATATACCGATAAAGAAGATGCACGCTTCAACCACATGCTGCTCGGAGTTGTAGCAACCGCACCTACAGTAAGTAACCGATAAACTATATCAATAAGCCTGGTGTCTCAATTTAATGAATTCTCTACAGGTACTGAAAGCAATAATAGAGCCAACATCAAATAAGCAGCAAGAAGTTATGACCAGACTAGCTTTACATGTGTTCAAATACATGTTACCTGAGGAATTAAACAGCGTGTTACAGACTAAAGGACATTCTGGAGATGATTTAGCTGCTGCACTGGTCAAGATACTGGAGTATCATCCTAATCCTCTTCATTTACGGTCCTAAGGATAAGAAGGTTTGCCATAGAGTTGGCAATTTGGATGATGAATGAATCGGAAGAGCATATTGATAAATTTAGATATTTGAAGATTAAAAGCATACTAGCAGGTGTCATTGAAACCACAACTGGATGTTGAAAACTTTCATGTTTTGTCAGGTACAGTTGGGTTTAGCAGACATATTTTTACTCTAGCTGCGGAAGTTTATCAACTCCTACAAGTTTTGTGGAAATTAGTGCCAGTTTACTCCCTTTTTTATTTTGAAATTTCTTTTAAAGAGGAAAACTGAAAACTGAAAGAAAATATATTTTAATACACCATTCATTCTTATTCTAAGGAATGACTCCAAGTTTCTTACCTGAAAATCATGATTAGAGTTACAGGGCCTCACTTTGTATTGTATCCTCTGGCTGCAACTGTGTCAAGCAGCTCTAGCGCAAGCTGTAATCCAACACAACGATTAAAACGATAATAAGCACATAATATGGATATGTATGCTAAATTAATCATTAGTTTTACCATAAATGATGAGGCCAGAGATAAATAGCAAAAAAATATTCTTAATTGTATGTTCTGAAATAAAAATCACCTTTTCATCTTTGTGAAAATAAGGTAGAAAACAAAAGCAGAAACAAGAACATGAATCAATATCAAGATTAGAAAGGAAACTGTACACTGAGTAGTCGCATCATCTTTACCGTCGATGTGATTATGGAAATAATCTTCATAGCCAAAATGTATGCCATACAGAAGCACAGTGATCTTTACACGTCCAGCCCTCCCAAGGCAAGTTTAACAACCACTTCATGAGCAACAATCAGTTTGATTGGAAAGATGAAGCTAACGCAGGGAGTTAAAAACTGAAGTAAAAGTCATGTGCATATACTTACTGGAAGATCACCGAGTGCCTGATCTCATGTACCCAAGCCCCATCAGTAATTTGCCAGGTAAAAATCAGATCCACATCCAAATCCAGACATTCAACCAATCCAGATAAACATCTGACCACTATCTAGTACATAAACATCTCTTGCTCACGATAATTAAAAAAAGATTCGGATTCAGTTAAAGCAACTGAACCATAATCTCTCATTGAAGCAACTAAGTCCTTTAAAATAGAACTCATTTCATTAGCAGAGGGGTGGGACTTATCCCCAGCAACAAATGAGTGTGTCTTCTGTCCAACTGCAATCCAGCTACATCCAGGTAATTTAATGACTGCCTGCTCATTCATTTCTTTCCTAACAGAATTTACCTCATCCCAATTCCCTGCTTTAGCAAGTATGTTGGCAAGAAGTACATAATGGGAAGTATTTTGAGGTTCAATTTTCATCAGCTGTTCTGCAGCCCGCTTTCCGATGCTTTTATTGCCATGTATGCTGCACGCTCCTAACAGTGTAGACCATACCATAGCATTAGACTTAAACTCTAACTTGCCAATGAACTCTTCTGCTTCAGTAAGCAAACCCCATCGTCCGAGAAGATCAACCATGCAAGCACAGTGTTCAACTCTGGGCTTGACGTTATAGTGGTTAACCACAATATCAAAAATCTTACGGCCTTCGGAAACCTTCCCTGAGTGACTACACGCGGTAAGAACTCCAAGTAAAGTAACATCATCAGGTCTAATGCGCATCAGCATCATCTCATTAAAGACATCCATCGCTTTTTCTGCATGACCATTTTTTGCCAATCCAACTATCATTGAGTTCCACGAAATCACATCGCTCTTAGTAGTCATTTCCTCAAAAACTTGAATAGAACTGGTCACATCCCCACATTTAGCATACATATCTGTTAGCGCACTTCCAGTTAATTCATCAGATGAGAAACCAGTATGAACTATGAGGGTATGAGCTAGACGTCCATCTACCAAAGAAGCTAGCGTAGAGCATGCTTTCAGGACACTGGCAAATGTGGCTTGGTCGGGCATAGCACATTCACTTCTCATCTCTTGATACAACTGTAAAGCCTTCTCGCTTCCATCGTTCTGCGTATATCCAGATATAATAGCAGTCCATAATATAGCACTTTTTGGACTTGGAAACTCATAGAAAAGAGTGCTGGCTTCTATGTGTTGCATGCAATTTAAGTACATACTGACTAGAGATACACCCAAGAACTCGACATCACACAAGAGACACATCTTTATAACCAGAGAATGAATTTGCATTCCTATATTTAACAACTTAGGGCTATCACATGCATTTAATAATGCTGCAAATGTCACTTCAGAGGGCTCTAAACCTTCTGCCTGCATATTTTGGAACAAATCCACTGCTTCCCGTAAATCAAATTGACAATAACCTGAAATCAAGGCATTCATTGAGACAGCACTTCGTATAGGCATGAGACTGAGAACTTTGTGAGAATCCTGTAAGGTTCCACACTTGGCATACATGTCAATAAGGGAACTTCCAGCATAGAGGCTCATGTCAAGTCCAAACTTAAATGCAAACCCATGGATTTGCAGTCCAAATTCCATAATCTTCAGATTAGCGCAGGCACTTAGTACACTGGCCAGTGAGACTTCATCTGGTGCAATTCCATTTGCTGCCATTTCTTTAAACGTACAGAGTGCCATTTCATCCTCTTGTTCTTGCACATACCCAACAATCATAGCATTCCAAGAGACCTTGTCCCGATTTCTTATACGCACAAACTGTCGTTTAGCATCCTCAAGAGACCCAGATTTGGCATACATATCTACCAAAGCATTTCCAACAAATAAGTTTGAATCTAACTTATTCTTGATTATATGTGTATGCATTTGATGTCCCGCTTGTCGATATCCTAGGCAACCGCATGCACTCAAAATACTGGTGTACGTAAACTCATCAGGCTGAACTCCATTTTTCTTCATATTATCAAACAAAGCCAAGACATCAGTTGCACAACTGTTTTGCGCGTATCCACCTAACATAGCATTCCATAAAACAAGGTTTTTCTCCTCTAGTGTATCAAATACACTCCTGGCCGCTTCTATTTTTCCACACTTGGCATACATATTGATCAGAGAACTTCCCACGTACACATTTGCATCCAAGCCCTGCTTGATTGCTTGAGCATGAACAGTTAACCCACAATCAAGAGCTTCAATATTGGCGATGGCACTCAAAACACTCCCTAGTGTTGACCTAGTGCCCAGAACCCCAGCCTTTCGCATACTAATAAATAGGTCAACAGCTTCAACCTCGTAGCCCTTTTTCGCATGTCCAGAAATCATTACATTCCATGCAACAACATTTTTACCAGGCATTTCATAAAACAAGCTACACGCATCATCAAACCTTCCTAGATTGACACAGGCACTTAAGACAGTCACAAAGGTCACTTGATCAGGGACATGGTCCATCTCCTGCATTTTCTTATACACATTCAATGCTTCCTCTGGCCTATCAACATAAACGTACCCTGCAATCATAGCCGTCCAGGAAACCAAATCCGCTTCAATAGACGAATCAAAAACCCTTCTTGCATCACTTATACTGTGGCATTTTGCATACATGTCAATCAAAGACCCTTCACAGAAAGAAATAAACTCAAATCCCGTCTTAATAAGACTCCCATGAGCTGCCTTCCCGAAAGAAAGGTTAAATAACTTAGAGCAAGCAGATAACACAATAGCAAAGGTAAAGTGATTGGGTGAAACTCCACTACATAGCAGCATCTTAAACCGACTAAGAACCATATGTAACAAATCAGACAGCCCGGAATACATAGACAGAACCGAGTTCCAAGCCAGTATATGTTTACTCTCCATACCATCAAAAACCCGCTCCCCATACACCAAGCTGCCACATTTAGCATACAAATCAACAACAACATTCCCAAGCTTACCATCCAATCCATATCCAAATCTAAAACAACGGGCATGTACACACTTTGCAACTTTATGAGCCACAGACACTCTCTGAGGCAATTCATCAAACACTTGGCGGGATTGAATAGTTTGACAATGCTGCAAACATAACCGAAGTAAATAATTAGGAGAAATTATATCGAGTACTGAAGTAGGTTCGGAATGGAAGTGGCGAAAGATCGAGAGCTTTGAACGAGAGCTAATGCGGCATCGTAACATAATGAGTTTTGATTCGTGTAAAACAAAATGTTATAAGGGGAAGTGGGGTTGTTGTTAGTGTTTGTATTTAGTTGATGGAGCTCTGAAGAAGACTGACTCCGCCATACCAGTGTGCACTGTGCTGTAACAAAATGTCACGGACACGATACAGGCTGGTCGTAGGTCAGCGGACTGTCCTCGTTTTGTTGTAAACTAGATTTGGCGGTTTGTGTTCTGTTAACAAATTGTAATTTAGGGCTATTTAAGTGCGACCGACGTAACTTTAACGTAATGACAAATCAGTCCCACAAGAATCAGACGTGATACTTTCCTCGGAAGAGCATCTGCACATACGAAAATTCCATATGAGAAGTTCGCGGAGGGGCTCTTTAAAACATGCGTCACATATTAGTTTTTATCTTTCATACTTAGTTTTCAAGGTTATTAAAATAATAAGGCTCCATTTGGTTGCGGGAAAAAAGAAGAGGAAAAAAATTAAAAAGAAATTTTAGGTGAAAATGAAATGTGTATTTGGTTGTAAGGAAAAAAATGAAAAATAGACAAAATGAAATCAAATTATTTTTACAACTTTCTCATGAAAAAATTATTTTTCATTAAATTATTTTTTTCTCACTTTTTTCCTAATCAAACGGAGCCTAAAAAAAATTAAGATAATGTTTGAGAAAGAGGGGAATGAATTATGTGAAAATGACATTTTTCACGAAAATTTAAAAACAGACCGGATGTGCGACAAGCGTCACATCCGGTGATGAACGAAATGGAGGTTTTTTGCAATTATTTAAAATTTGTTTGGACTTATTTGTAAAACTAGTAACAGATCGAAGGGCAAGTTTAACGCTATTACCCTGCTTTACTAACGCGCATTCTGCTTCAAAGGTGTGCTGGTTCAAAATTCCGATCACGAAACCGTAATGAAAAACTATTTCTCAAAACAAAAACGGGTTAATTATCGGAAACCATCCGTAAAATACGGGGTTTTTCAATAGCCACCCGTAAAATATGATATTACCAATAGTCAACATTAAAATATTTTTTTTACCAATAGTCACCCATATAAAAATAATTAGTTCAATAAACACCCACTCATCAACAATTATTTCAATAAAAATAGCAAATAAAATTATAAAATTACATTAAAATTCAGAGATGTTCAAAACAGTAATTTAAAACTATTAACCTTTTTTTTATTTTTTTGATAAAGTTTTGTGCTAAAATTTAGTAAAATTGTGAAAATATCGAATTAAATTTATACAAAAATATTCTTAAGGCATAGTTTTTTTGTTAAATATGAAACTAAATGATTGGCTTTTTTATATTTATTTTCTAAAGTTTTGAATATTTTTGAGTTTATTTGTTATTTTTTATGAGTTATTTTCCGATGGGTGGGTGTTTATTGAAGTGATTATTTTTATATGGGTGGCTATTGGCTAAAAAATATTTAATGGGTGGCTATTGGTAATATCATATTTTATGGGTGACTATTGAAAAAAATCCGTATTTTACGGGTGGTTTCCTGTAATAAACCGATAGTTTTAGCCCATAATTTTGATGGGCTTACTGCAATAGTTCAACAACTATATCACATGATAACATTTTTATTTTCCTAATGTTCAATATTAATAAAAATAAGTTTGTTTAAATTGAAAAACATACCATATTTCTCAGGCGCTGTGATGAGTATATCCTTGTCCATAAATATTGCCACCTATGAGCATGCAACTTCATGGTGCTCTCAATCTCCCAATTGGAAATTTTTTGGCAAAACACAATGATATACTAACTCATAGGTTAGCATACATGAATACAACAAGAAATCCGAATATGATCAGACCTTTACAGTCGCCTGGGAAACACTCTCCCTTTTTGTCACAAAATGTGCCATCCAGATCCAGATACATCTTCATCCACATCCACCATCTTGATTCGACACTTATTTCACTAACTGCGACCTTTCCTTCATCAGCTCCCCCTGTCTTGGGAGTCCCAACCTTCGCAATCAAAACACTTAATTTCACAGTATCTCTTGAAGCTGATCTATGAGTAACTAAAATTTCTTCGAAAATATAGTAAGGTGAAATGCCATCTGTCCTCTTGATCCAACGGTTCTGTACTTCCTTAATCGACTCACATATATCTGTTGAGGAAGGTGACATGTATTGTCTCTGTCAAAAATAGTGCACAGACCCAGGTCGTGTATGAATGCCTCTGCCGTTAATGCACCAGTAAGGTCCCTTCCAATTATTATTGTATTTACTCTTTGAAAAATACTCATAATGCGGGTTAGTAAAATTGCTGAAGTTACAAGGATCATTTTTGTAATATACATATGACTAACCACAGTCCTGGTAGTATTGCTGATTAGAATTTCTCACTTTATGAGGTGAGCGAGCGTCTAGAGCGTCTCAAGTTGACCTTATTCGTCTCAGGTTGCATGTCATATACCAGTCTCTTCTCTCTTCTCCTGTACTGGTTAGGATAATAATAGTCATCAACATAACTTGGATTATAACCCTCATATACCTCTGATGTGTAGCAGTCCTCGGAATATTTTGAAGCATTATTTCTCTATCAGAGGTTTTTCCTTCGTAATCTCTTTTCACAGTTTATTTTGTATCCTGAACAGATTGTGTTTCTCTATTAGTGTGTCTTCTGTATTTCTTTAGAAACTCAGGGCATTTTCTCTGAATTTGTCTAGCCTTACAGCAGTAATGCCACACTCACTTATCTTTCATCCAAATCTTCATATTCTGAGAATTACATCCTGTTTTGTTAGTTGCGACAGGGGTCTGAATCGATACTGATACTGATTCATTTGAAGATTTTTTCTTTATTGATTCCGACTCCTGTTCTGGCACGATTCAGAGTCTCCGTTGTCCCTTCCTTAGTCACACCACTACTTTGTCCTTGAACAAATACTGTCTTGTCATAATCGTCCTAGTCATCATATCTAATTATAGTTTTGTTTCTGGGTTCCTTTGAGTACTGATGATGTCATCCAGTTTGTTGGTTCCTTTATTCATCATGCTACCAAACTTTATGAGGCGGGCTACTTCTATCCTGACATCTGTAAGATCTTTGACTGAGACGTTTGATAGAGCGTATTTTGACGCTCGTTTAAGTCCCTAATACTAGTTTTGTATGTATATTATTATGTATAAGATTACAATTTTGGTGTAGTTTTGTATTTCAGAGCATAAACTGAAGAAAGGATGAATACGAGCTAAAAAAACGGATTGGAAGGCATTTTTCCGCAGAAGAAAGTTTGGCGGAATCAGAAATGCAAATGCGCGATATGCGCGCGCGAGCAGTTTGGTCGCGCACGACATTGTTCTAATCCGAGTAGAATTAGGAATTCTCTAGAAGTTCGATCCGAAGTCTGATTGGAATGACCAATAGCTTGTTGGAAAGATAAGAAAAATATATCTACAACTTTCATGAAGACATTAGAGCGAAAATCAGATGTTAAGGAAGTCAAAATTCAGATAGACGAAGGAGATATTGGTCGCGCACAACGACGTGCAGTCAACATTCAGTTCTTCTATTAGTTGACTCAGCTCCTGAATCAATTCGGCCGTGTCCCCTTTTAGTCTCATATTTGTTTCCATCAATTTTTCCAACTTGAAAATAATGCTTGGTACCTCTCAGCAATTGATTCTTCAGTGATTTCTGTATCAATATCACTGTCTAATGCTTTATCAGTGGTTTGTGCGGGTTTCACAATCTCGATCATTTCAGGTTTTTAGTCCTCATCTCCAGAGTCTTTTGTTTCCTTCCTTCGAATAGATCAGCAAGAGAGGCGGGCAATCATCTATTTTCTCTTCTTTTCCGACTGAATCATTTCAGTCACTGCGTCTTCTGCCTGGTCCAGTATCTCCTGAAACTCCTCATCCACCTCAACACCAGCTTCTGGCTGAGCAACAGACGCCTCAGCTTCAGTCGAGGTAGCATTGACTTTCTCAACCGTTTTCAGAAATTCATTAATGACTTCTTCAACTCTCACTTGAGCTACCTCGCCTTCATCAGATCCAACTTCAGATCTTTCATCAGTGGCTGTGAGAGCTAAACATTCTACTCTGCTCTTGTTTAGCCTTTTGAATCAGTGTCACTGAGGTGAGCCAACATTGACTTCTTTTATTCTCTTAGATAATTCGGACATTCTTGTTGAATATGACCATATTCTTCACACTGAAGAAACTGAATACCTTTTGTACTCTTTGGCTCAGACTTGTATGCGGACTAAGTCGACTCAGGATTTTTCTTCTTCATAGTTTTCAAAATCTTTCAAACTATTTAGTGAGTTCCGTCATCTGGTCAACATGTGAGTCATCCTCCCTCTCGGTAATTTCTCCTTTCAGTGCCGGATTCTTAATCTTCTTGGGAGGATTATGTGCTTCCATGTCACACTCATACACTTCAAGTTCTCTCAAAAGTTCAGCCAAGGTCATAGTCTTGAGATCATGCGTCTGAGTGATGGGAATCTTGTGCATGACAAACTTTGAGTTCAAAGTTCTCAGGACTTTCTTCACTAGTTTCTCCATACTGATGGGTTCAT
>JAWWMW010001260.1:259380-277303 GCA_035048345.1 Echeveria elegans
AGTCAGTGAAAGGAAAATGAGGCATATTGATATTATTTTTAGATAAATTATTGCCAAAAACGACGGATTCATTAATCCCTTTAATGTGTATAATTTAAATTTTGAAAAAAAAAAGACTTTATTTTTAGAGTTAATTGAGGAACAGATTTATTTTTGCATGTAATTGACAATATTTGTTTTTCACTTTACCACATATATAAAATCTCAAACTAACAAATGATCATCTCCGTTATTTTTTAATATGAAAAAATTCAAGAAATTTTGTTAAAAATTTAAATAATAACTAAAAACTCACAAAAATATAACATTCAAGGAATAAACCGTATTAAATTTAAATATGTTATTTTTTTATAAAAGCAAAATGTTTGAAAAAGTTTATTGTTTTTAAAAAATATATAATTTGAAAATGAACCAAAGCGAAATGGGTATATTTTTTCACATTTGAAATAAAAGCAAAGATAAAAGAAAAATTCACAAAATTATCTGTATAATGTACCATTTTTCTTTTTTAATACTTTTTTCAAGTTTTTTATATTAATAAATTGATCATTTGTTAACTTAAAATTGTATATGTGTATTATGTGAAAAAGAAATTGTGTAGTGATGACTTTGTACAAAATGATACTCCCTCCGTACCATATTGTTCTTTCCATTTCTATTTTGGTATCCCAAATTGTTCTTCTCATTTCATTAAGTGATTTTTTTTACTCTTACGTAAACACACAATCTCTCTAATCTATTTAATTTTTACTTACTCTATTTTCTATTTTTATCTCACATAACTTCATTTTTCATAAAAATCGTGTCAAGTATCAACTCTCTGAATGAGAAAATCAGTTAACTCTTAATTTTAAAAATATAATTTTGCACAATTAATAATTTTAAGAGGTGGTAGCATCAAACTTAATCCTAGTATTACACATTACATGCATGTTAAATGAAAATTTTCATGTCAAACTAAGCAAATTGGTAATTGCACTTGGTTGGCCCAACCCCTAGCAGCTAGGGGTGTGCATGAGACGGACATGGACGGGCATGATCCGACTCGAAAAAAATTTCGGATCACAGTTTGGACCCCGAACCCGATTCGAAAAAATTCAACTATGCCCATACCCGTCCCAAAAATATTCGAGGCCCATAACGAGCTACTCAAACTCGAAATTTTTAAGCTCTAGCCATTAAAGAAGCTCATAAACGAGTTATTCGAACTCAAAATTTTATCAAGCTCGACTAATTTCAAGATCGGCTCAAAAAAATGTTTGATTTTCAAACAGACCCAAACTTTAAAATTCATGAGCTAAAAGCCTTGTGTTAATATTTGATATTTGATATCAACCATGGAGTGTAAAACAACATTTGAATCCATATATATAAATATATTCCCATGAGAGTTGAAAATATGGATGATGTGGGATAAGTTCACATATCCCATATCCCACAGAACTTATGAAGGACACATATATCACATCCCTTGTGAAGCAGCCACACTTCATATATCCCACAGAACTTATGAAGGACACATATATCACATCCCTTGTGAAGCAGCCACACTTCATATAAAACTCAGCTCACCCAACATATATTTAAACATAATGAGTCAAGCTAGGAGTGAAGCTTAATTTTAAAACATAAAAGATACTAAAGGCTATATTAAATTAAAAAGTATTAAAAGATCCTATCCGTTAATAAATTTCATCCGACCATCAGATTTATTAAAATGAATTATTTTTATGCTTAAAAGGGTATTTAAGTCATTGATTAATTTTTGATAAATCAGTAAGCAAATATTTTATTTACAAACAAAGTCAATCGGTTTCCTTAATTTTTGGTTAATCAGTTTAATCTCCAAAACAACGTCACATCAACTTTTTCAGTCTGATTTTAAAAATTTATGTGCAATTGATATGAATTCTTGGGATAATCTGATGTATCGATCCGGGACGAGTTAATTTTCATGTCGAAAATTCCTGTCCCCTATTTGATATTTATAATTCCTGAATCTATCATACTTTTTCATGTACAATTTTTTTCTGTCTCCTAATTAAGTTTTATAATTCGTGAATATTACAAAGTAAATAGGTGACAAAATTAACACTGTCTCTTATTTAAATATTATAATCCGTGAATATTACAGATCGATGGATTGAACTACAGATCGAGGGATTAACAACGGGATTGGCGACGGCGGCTGATAAACACTTATCAAAGCTAACATGGCTTTGGTGACGGCTGGGTTTCCACCGTTTTCTCCGTCGATCAACTCAAATCTCGCATCTTCTACATCATCAATCCAATAACAGAAACCAGAATCTCGCGTCTTCTACATCATCAATCCAGCACCAGCCAACAATCCAAAAGCAGCCAAACTAGAACCCAAAGTCAAAACGCCATTGACGGAGATGCGGTTGGTGGAGATGAAGGAGTCTTAGTCGGAGTTGGAGCGGATGGTGGCGGAGTTGGAACACACGAAATCGAGGGAGTCGAAGCAGCGAATTTAGGCTGTGGAGATGATGGCGCTGCTTTAGGCGAAGGGGTTGGAGTTTGCGATGGCGGATCTGATGATCAGCGCGACGAGGAAGATCAAACTACCGGAGATGCAGTTGGTGAAGACGTGACGTACCTGTATTGTTGAAAGAGTCGATCCTTATTTGATTTCGATATGCACCAGAGATCCGAAAAATCAGGGGCACATATATTGTTGAGAATTTTGGTCGATGTTACCCCTAAATTCATATTTAATCTTTTTTATTGTCATTAATTGCCTAAAAAATCTATTTTAATCTCTAATTTTAGCCGTTGATTGAAACCTAATCGACGTTCATTATTTCTTAATACTTTATATAATAAGCATCCTTTATACCTGATCCCCTCCCTTCTTAATATTAAAAAGATTTCTTTCATAATGCTATAAACTAACTATTCTAATTTTTCATTAAAAAAAATTCTTCAACGTAATTTTTTTATAGCCCTACCTAGTTTGAGATCCTGGCTCCGCCCCTAGTTAGAATATCATCCCAAAGAGAAAGGTTCAATAAGGACAAATATATTATCTGAGGACGGAATGACAGAATCTCAATCGTTGGATTTAACAAATGCAATGAATGAGATTATGATACGTGTATGAGAGAAAATATTAATTAATAAAATTAGGCATTGCATTTATTATTTCTCTATCATACACGTGTCACAATCTCAGCCAAACTCTGTCATAAAATTAGTATTAGATTTTGTATTTGCTAATCTGATTTTTCCTTACAGATAAGAAGACAAAATGGTGCTGCCATTTTTGAAGTAACTTTTTGGTGCTGCCATTTTTGACCGGTTCATACACTTTATATTTGGTGGACTGGACCTGGAGACTTGGAAGCTACACTTGAACCCATTTATGTTGGCCCAACCCAACAGACCTCCCATTTCTGATCATTTTGTTATGTTATGTCTTCGACTAATATGTCATGAATAATCAATTAAGACCCTATTATGTATGGATATTAGTAGTATATGAATGAGATGATTTATTGAAAAGACGTAATTAGGTGATCAGTTATTTTATGATTTATAGTAAATTATCGAAAGACAAAGGTGAATTTTATTGTAAAACAAATCTTTCATTCACAGGCGTATATCATCATGCGCTGTTAAATTGGATGACAAATTAAAACTAATGATAAATTCTAAACAATGAAAATAAATTGGTGATTCATTGAAAAATAAAAATATAAGAATATTTTTTATAATAAATAAATATATTACTGTATATTTTACTAATGTGCAAATTCATTTAAAAATGAATTAACTACGACGACCAGGACGACTTTTTCAAGGGTGAAAGTGTCGATTTTTTTGTTTGTAGCGTTGGGTTTAGTCAACCATTTATATCTACTCCAATCCCCAAAACATTTACTACTTACAACCAATCAACAACACCAACATGCAACAACAGCTCACCTGATAAGCTGTACAAAATACGAAAATGCGTTGCTCTCTTCTCACGCGTTCTTCATGCCCTCCACCACCTCCACATTCCATAAGACTCTTTCAAACCCTAATTAACAATTCAATCAAACCAACACTTCAACAAACTCTCATATTCTCCATTTCATTCAACAAATCCCTCCGATCGCCGATCATGTCCCCCTTCCTCTGCATCCTCTTCATCATCATCATCCCTTTCTCACGATCACAGTCTCCCTCCAGAGGTATGTATGAATGAATGGAAATGTCTTCTACTATTCCGTTCTTTGCTCTTATCTGATTTTTTTCTTTTTACAGCCACGTTCATCGACTGCGGCTCACTAGTTCCCACAACCGACCCAACCACCGGCATATTATGGCAGCCGGACGCCGCTTACATCACATCTGGAACTTCCAAAACCCTAGCAATCAAAGTTACAACGCCAATCCTCTCCACTGTTAGATCGTTTCCGAATAATGTTAACCGCAAATTCTGTTATGTTTTCCCTGTGTACCGTTCCGGGAGGTATTTACTGAGAACTACTTATTTCTATGGAGGGGTTAATGCTGGTAGAGATGTGCCTCCTGTGTTTGATCAGGTTGTGGATGGGACTGTGTGGGGATTGGTTAATACGACTGAGGATTATTTGGCTGGTAATGCGGCGTATTATGAAGGGGTTTTTGAAGCTACTGGGAATACAATGAGTGTTTGTGTTGCGCCTAATGCGTTCACTGATTCTGATCCATTTATATCTGCGTTGGAGTTTGTTATGTTGGAGGGTTCCCTTTATAACACTACTGATTTTGCGACAAGTGGGTTGAGATTGGTTGCGCGAAATAGTTTCGGATATGCAGGGTCTACCATAAGGTAACTAGCCTGATGTGCATTTGTTTTCTGCATAAGCCATTGGTACTGCAGTGGTTTGGAAATGATGTCTCTAATCAGCAGGCACTAGTTAGTGCTAAAATTCCAAGCTTGTTAATATTGGCGTCCCTGTTATGCTCACTTTTGCTTAGATTAGGCCCACGGCAGTGGAGGTAACCAGTATAATGACATCTAATTATGCTTCATTTGAAAAAAAATTATATTCAGATATATCATTGGCATCTCTAGTTTAAAGCACAGCTACATGTTTTTCAATTGAACTGTTATGTGCAAATTAGCTACATTTTTTATTTTTAAAGAAACTAGCAACAGAACTGTCTAACTTGCGCGTTTATTGTTGCATCAGATTTCCTGATGATCCCTTCGATCGGTTTTGGGAGCCATTCCCAGGACAAAACTTAACAACTGCAAATACTATCAATGTTTCCACCTCTGGATTCTGGAATCTTCCTCCCTCTAAAATTTTTGAGACATCTATGGCTCAGATCCAGCCGATCCTCCTGGAGTTTGACTGGCCATTGGTATCTCTCCCTAACTCGACATACTACATTGCCCTCTACTTTGCAGATAACCGTGATACGTCGTCGTCTTCAAGTGGCTTGAGAATGTTCAGTGTCAAGATAAATGACTACTTGTATTATGAGAGTTTAAGATTGACATCAGATGGCAGTGCTATCTTTTCTACTCGTTGGCCTCTTGCTGGCTTTACCAAGATAAGCCTTGTCCCAACAACTGGTTCTGAATTGGGTCCTTTGATCAATGGGGGTGAGGTCTTTGAGGTGTTTCCTATAGGAAGAAAAACACATACGCGAGATGGTAAGATTATTATTCACATGTATTCTCTTGAGTTATAGCTTACTTATTCTGCTGCCAGAGTCATTGGTTGGATTAGCAATCAGTTAAATGTTTCCCTTTAAAGTCATGTATATGGCATGCTGCACTGAGGATATCTATGTAAATTTAGCACCATCTATAACCTTCACTGCCTACTACTTTTCTCTTGTTAGTGTTTCATGGTGATACATCTTTTTATTTTACTACTGTTTTCATTTCATTTTCTTCTGGTCGTTATTTTGCCCATTGACTTGAATCATCTCTATGTAGTGATTGCTCTTGAAAGTATCAAGAGCGCTCTGCAAGGCTATCCACTTGACTGGAGTGGTGATCCATGTATGCCTCGCCAGTACACTTGGACTGGAATTACCTGTTCTGAAGGAAATCGTATTCGTGTAATTTCCTTGTGAGTAGAGTTTTTCATAAACAGTAAAGTATGGTATGTGCTTGAGTATGTATTCTTTTTCTATTTACTCAACATTGCTTTTCGGTGCTTATTTTCAGGAACCTGACTAGCATGGGTGTATCGGGTTTTTTATCACCTAATATTTCTCATCTGACTGCTTTGGCGGACCTGTAAGATATGTTACGTCTTTTGAACAGTAAAATTTATTCCGGAACAAGAAAAGTCTAATAATCATATGCTTTGTGCAGTTTGCTTGGAGACAACAGTGTAGCAGGGACCATTCCAGATCTTGGTTCATTAAGGAGGCTGAGCAGACTGTAAGTGATTCGTTATTTGGTCTGGCCACTACTTTACTTTCAGGGTTCCATAGTACACAATGAGCCGCTTGTTTTCAGTAGATGTATTTAAGTGTATATTCAATATATCATTTTCATCCTGATAGGCTTTGCTTGTATTCTTCATCCTTCTACTGATTGTTTTTGGTTCTGTCGTTCAAGGCATCTGGAGAACAATCAGTTCATTGGTGAAATTCCCCAATCACTTGTTGGCATAAGAACCTTGACCGAAGTGTAAGTTCTTATACTGACATTTTTTCAACTTCATAATTCATATGAGCTTATGCTAGTCCCTGGAGGTGGCAAAATAATCATATTAGGTAAATGTGTTAGTAAAATCTATTAAGAATTTGTTAAATGGATTAATGAAATTCATCAACAAGTATAAACAAATTAA
This sequence comes from Echeveria elegans, assembly GCA_035048345.1. Taxonomy (NCBI): domain Eukaryota; kingdom Viridiplantae; phylum Streptophyta; class Magnoliopsida; order Saxifragales; family Crassulaceae; genus Echeveria; species Echeveria elegans. The sequence continues at coordinate 266,193 of JAWWMW010001260.1, forward strand.
TGAAATCCATTTATATAAATGGATTAATGAAATCCGTTAGACTAAATGGATTTACGCAACCATTTAGGCCCATCCGTTTAATCCGTTGGATTAAATAGATTAGACCATTTAATCCGTGTACAAAAAATGTTCTAAATGGATTGGACCATTTAATCCACAATCCATTTAAAATTCTTCCGTATTCCAACTAATCCATCCATTTTGCCACCTCCCAATTGGCTGTCACATGAGTGAATGGACCTCATTGTATATGTTTGAGAAAAGAAGCTTTGTTTGGGGTCCTGTTCGTAAGTTGTAAACGGTCTTGTCAATGTAGGTTTAGGAAACTCTTGAGAACTTCACCTGACCTTTATCCTACTGTTTTCTGTCCTGTCTATACCGTGTACTGTCACTAGCAACTGACTTTAGTGATAGTAGCCTCGTATTAGAGACTTCCGTCACAAGTATTACTTAAACATCAGACTTAGATTGGCTGATGATGTGGGGTTATGCTGAATATGAATCTTCAAAGCATAGAACTATCTTGTTATGTTGATGCTAGCCCGTCCGTAATATTATCAAGATTTCTTCAGTACTGGTTACCTTCTGGGGCACCATATCAGTTGACATAAATCTTAAATAATATTTCAAACATACTTATCCGCTAAATGCTATTAATTGAATTGCACGGAAGATAATTTTTATCTTGACTAAACCTAAAGAGTTGTTTCGTGGCCCTTATTATGGTTTCCTTAACATATTCTTTCCTCGCAGTTTCTTGCATAATAACAATTTGAGTGGTAGAATTCCAAACGGATTGGAAAGGCCTGGATTAACATTGAAGTAAGTGTGGAATCTCACTGTTTACTTATTTGCATTTATTTTGCTGTTCTGCTAATAGTTTATGAATTTGCACATTTTCATGGGATGCAGGTTAACTCCTGGAAACAATTTTTTGCCTCCACCGCCGCCGCCATCATGAGCTTAGTTGAAGGTATTTGTTTGTTAAGTAATATGAAAGTCAGTTGAGAATTGTCCAGTAAGTCTTTGGTTAATATTGAAAGAGTTGCTAGTTTATATTGAATCATGAAACAAGACCTGTAAGTCTAGACTTTTGGGTCTGATTGGGGCTATGTTAAGTATGGGCTGTCATTGTTATCTCACCGTGACTTTATGATTTTTCCAGGCAGTCATTCGCTCGATCATAAACTCCAGATGCCAAAGATATTTGAATATCCCAAAAGTGAAATCGATACATTGTTAGATAGTTTTGTGATTAATTTGTATAAGTCAGATGTTGATGTTGTTAATATGCCAATTTTTGTTGTCGTCGATTCAATTATTTTTCCGCTCCTGGACAGTCTGTGCAATTGTAACACCAAGCTTTTAAATAAAGTACAGTGCAGTAATGTTGTAGATCTAATTTGCTAATACATTTTAGTATTTCGTTTTAAGTTGACTATTTACTGGAGTTCCATGTTCCTCAATAAGTGCAGTGTGTTTATCAAATCATGGTTCCTAATATTAATCCAGCCTTTAGAAAATGAACTAATAGGTATGAGTGCTTCAGATCCAAAGAGGCCAATTGTTCCGGATTTTGCTCATGGAGAAGCAGCTTTACTGTGGCTACTCAGACACAGCTCTACTGTTATATTTTTGATTCAGACTATGAGTACAATATGTAAGATGGCTCTTGGTTTCTGACAGGTTCTGATGGCTGTTCATCATTTTAATCACTCTGCGTCAATGGGTCTTTTCCACAATGTATACAATAGGGCTCGGGTATGTATTCCATATTGTTGAAGAACATTTCTTCATTCAGCTTTCTTGTTGGGATTTTTTTATTTATGCAGGTTAATATGATGATATATCTGAGACTAGGGGCATTTTTGTCAAAGTCTTATTGCAATGAGGTAAGAAAATAAGTGAATTGGTGAGAGAAAATGGTGGTTGATAAATAGTTGATGGTGAGAGATTCATGTTCCATAGCTTCCATATCTTACTGAGTAACAGATAATATTTTGGTAATGACAAGGAGTGTTTATTGCGGAAGTCAGTTGACAGCAATGGCTACATAGACGTTCCTAGTGTAGTGAAATTTGGCAGAGTAATCTTGAATGAATTGACACAGAGGTCATTGATAGAGATCTCAACTGTAACTATCTATCAATTAAATTCCTTTTTACTGAATCATCTATCTAGTCTTGCATTCCTCAGCAGAATAGGCACGTTCACCATCGGCCGGATTCTGCTGATTGTAGTTGACTTTGTTCTTTCTAGCGCTTTCCTCGCCGGGTTTGCTTTCCGCTCATTGTTTCCAGCATTATGTTCCTTTATTGAACTCATGTCGAGTGAACCTGAAGATGAAGATGGGGATAGAGTAGAAGCCCTATGCTGCTTCTTCTTCTTCAACCTCAGTAACTCTTTCCACAAGATAGTGCAACTTGGAGGCCTTGGCGATGGATCATCATCCACAAACCCCAGTTTCCCACTTTGTGGATCTCGTCCTTGAGTAGCTTCTTCCCCAGACACTGCTTCCTTCATCTTCAAACTTAACTTCTTAAGCGTCTCGGAATGGTGCATCTGCCAGAACGGCAATAGCTTCCCCTCATAAAAAAGCTCATCAGCTGTTACCATATCAGAGCTAGACAGATGATCATTTGATAGAAATTCGAAATCGAAGCACACAAGGGTTTTTTCTTTATCCTCCTCTCTCATGACTTTGTTTGAGAGTAGGTTGATGGAGATGAAGTCATCATTAGTGTCCTCCAAACTTTCCGCAGAGAATGAAATCCTGGGACTGCAAACAGGCTCAGTGCTGTTAGAAGCCGCATTTTGAGGAGCATCCGGGGAGGCCATAATGTCAAGGAGAACAAGGCTGCACAAGAGGAGGTGAATCAGTGGTTCTTGGGGACTGCACTGAACTTGAGATGCCCATCTTCGAGTTATAAACAAAACCTGACTTATGAAAGCTAGGAAAACAGAGTAAAGTACAATTGTTGTCCATAGTGTAATACGTTGTCTGTCCTGGTCTTGCAATGAGGGTGAAGTAGGCATGTTGCCAAGACATCGTGTATTTTTTAAATCTGAGACGAGCACATGGAGATTGGAATCCATCCTTGTAAAAAAAAAAAAAACAGACCAAGTCAGTGATATCTCATTTTCCCTACAATAAATTCTCATTATTAAAGACCCAGAACCTCGGTAGGGTCGAAATGAATTACTTCAATGAAAATTTAAAAAAAAAATGAAATTGATCCAGATAAGCGCCGTGCCTGAGGTTGTGCAAATTCTAGCGATGAAAAAAATCACATAGTTTACACTCTAAGATGGGATTGGGAGAAGCTCCACACATGCATCGTCATAAGTCATATCTACGACTCTCCACTGCAACAGTTTGTTTCTAGATCGAAAGATATCAAAAAAAAAAAGAAGTACAAAATCATCATTATAATATATTATTTCGCACAAAATTATCATTGTAAAATATTTTTTACTTAACCATCCAAATAAAATATAAAAGTAAGAAATGACCACCTTCGTTAATATGAAAATTTTTAAAAATTTATAAACAAATATACAATATATATATAATATTGTTTGGATTTGATTCATTTTGAAAATTTTCATTTTTAAAAAAGTTTTCAATTTTAAAAAATAAAATAGTTTTTTTCGATGTTGGATGCATACAATCCAAAAACAGGCAACAAACAAACAAAAAGATGGGGCACCACAGATAAAACAAAAACAGAAGGACAGGAGCAATAGACCCGAGCACTCTCTACCTTCCATCCCTTCCACTATGACCCCCATGTTGTTAGAACCTGAGAACATTAGAGAGGCACAATGGGATGGCATTCTTGGAACCCCAAGACCATCTATCAATCCTTGCTTTTTTTGCCATAAGATCCGGGAAAATTTGTTAGGAATAATCTCAACTTTTATGGTTGTTTGCTTGCAACATACTCTTCTTACATGTAATCGTCTATTTGCTCAAAACAATCATAAAAAAATAACGAAAAAACTCAAAAATATTTACATCAGAAAACAATTATTGATAAGTCATCCATTTATTCTTGCTTTAAATAAAAATATTATACCTTGAAAAAATATTTTATAATTTAATTTAATATTTTCAAACTTTATCAAAATGTTGCATATAATTATATAAAAATAATAATAAAATATATGATTATTTGGTATTGATTATGATTAGTTTATTAAAAAAACTTTTAATTTTTTGACTCATTTTTCTATTTTGTATTACCTTTGTAAACTATATAGTAAGGAAAATTCAATATTTTTTGAAAAAAATCATAAAAAACCCTAAGAAAGTCAAAGAAATTCAATATTTTATGAACAAATTTATCAAAATATGTATTTAACCTTTTTTGTATTTTAAATAAAATTTTATGCAAAATTTTGAGAAATTTTAAAAAAATATTAAACTAATTTAAAAGAAAAATATTTTTAAATCATTATTATTTTAATAAAATTTATACTAAATGAATGACTTTTTAATAACTGTTTTCTGAAGTTTTGAATATTTTTTAGTTTTTTTGTTATTTGTTTATAAATTATTTTTAAGAAGGGTATGCTGCGAGCAAACAACCATCAAAGTTGGAATTCTTTAGAAATAATCTAAAGTTGGGATTATTCATAGCAAATGGGTGAAAGTTTGGATTATTCATAATAAATTTTCCTAATAACTATTTAAAGTTACGCAACTTAACGCTATCTCCTGCGAACGCTCTGGCGCGCGTACGTGAGTGTGGACCATCAACTCGTGAGGCGTGACTGACCTCCCGAGCTAGACCTTCTACAACTAAAACAAAAGGTTAAATAAAAAAATATATAATTTCCACTCGAGAATGGAAACTATTTAATTAGTACATACCATGCGACGCTGATGCTCGACCATTGGATATGGACCCCGAGGTGTGCAGCGACGACCGAACATTTTGATTTGTCTGCCACTGCCGCATTGCCTGGTACTCAGGCGTACTCCATTTTGTCATTCACCGGTCCTAAGTAGGATTATCTATCCAAATTGGCTTCTTTCCCCCCCCCCCACTCCAGTCATATGGACAACGTCGTTGTAGCGTCTCGCTACCTGCTTCTCTCACCTCTTTTGGACCTTCGATTGACTCATATCTTCTGCTGGCTCATCCCAGTGGAAGTGCGTCTAAAATAATAAAAATAGTTCGGAGAAATATAAATAAAATATGACTTGAAATATCAAAATGAAAATAACATACCCTCCATGACGCATACCAACAGTCTCGAGACGCTCTACTGGCGTCCTGAAACCTCCAGGCGTCCGCATCTAGCTGAGAGGTGATAATGTGAGCAGCCCAACGCGCCACCTTGTGGCTGGGCTCTAACCTACATTAATTTACCGCCTTTAAGTTAAAAATTAGCGTTCATGTGGACGCTAAAGGATTAATTTACCACCTTTAAGTCAAAAATTGACATCCAAGTGGACGCTGATTTGATTCACATTTAAAAAAATAGTTGTAAATATAAATATTAGCGTCTAGGTAGACACTGAATGATTAATTTACCGCCTTTAAGTCAAAAATTGGCGTCCACATAGACGCTGATTTAATTACAATTTTAAAAAATATTTAAATATTAGCGTTCACGTGGACTCTGATTTATTTTGATTTTTGACATTAGCGTCCATGTGGACGCTGATGTATTTATATATATTTTTTAAAATTAATAGGTGAAAATCGTAGAACCTTGTACTGTATGCATTTTATAATGAAAAATTAACTAGTGAAAAATCACGGCAAGTAGTTATATAGCTTGTTTGATTTAATTTTTGATTTCATGTACCGTTGAATGAAACAGTAAATTCTTTTCATATTCTATAATTTAATCAAACTCATCTTTACTAAATTCGATGATATTTCGTAATGTCTCTAGCTAGTTGTGTTGATCCATAACGGTAATAAGATTACTTATTTTCCTTGTATGTATATTGAAAGAATACTCCACTTATATATATCGACGTGTATTATATCAAGATATGAACAAGAAAAGTCATTTGTAATTAAACAAGTGTTTGAAGTAAGTGATAAATCATCATTTGGAAAGTTTTACAAAAATGGTCGATGTCATTTGTTTCGTAAAAGTTTGTATTCCAATGTGTTCTTTGCGTAAATTTCTTGTGATGGAAGCCTATCATTGGTGGATTAACGGGTCAATCTGATTTGTTTCAAATTTCTTTTAAAAATAATATAAATATTAGCGTCCACGTGGACGCTGATTTATTTCAATTTATGACATTAGCGTCCATGGGGTGCGGGAGCAGCATCGGTTTGAGATCAAATCAGATTTGGGGTGTTGTCTTTTTGTAGAAGCTAGGAGTGACAACGAAAGAAGCACCAACGATTTGGGTTGATGTGTGGATGGAGCCCCTAGTCAGTGTTGGGGTTACTGACGTTGGGGGTAACAATTGGAATTGCCCATTTTCCTTTTGTCCCAAATTTGGTTTGAATTTGAGCAGTAATGCTTTACGGAATCATGTTCATACTCATCTGTGGAGGTCACGGAATGAGTGTTTGTCAGGAAAGGGTTTAGAGGAATTAGTTCAACATCTTCGCGAGCAGAGAAGATGGTTATGCGGTCGATGCGGCAAAATATATTTTGTGGGATCTCGCTGCCGAACTAGTAGTTGTGAGGCGAAGTTTGTGGTTTCAGATGGATTGCCAATTTTCATGCCACATGGGATGGAGTTGCTAGTCTCGAGGGAGCAGCCGATCCAGGTTCAGTCAGTTATGGAAGATAGGTTTGAGGTTTTTAAGCCTTTTCATGAAGATTCCGAGGTCTTCAAGAAGTTGCGATGCTTAGCGATTCCTACTATGACTTTTATTTTCAAGTTTTGTAGGACTCGAGTGGCCAAGTGTTACGCTGAGACGATAAGTGCGGTCAATGAGGCTCCGGATGATCTTAACCGTTGGGGGATCATGCAGATTTTTGTGGTGACTGTTCTTATATCGGTAGGTAAAGTGGAAAGAGGGGGTGTCTCCTTTTCTGAGTTAGTGTCACAGAGGCTTGTGGTGTGGGAAAGAGGAGGGGCCGGCCGGCGCCGCCTTTGGCAGGAGGTGGTTGGTATGGAAGCTCCTAGAGAGCGCGCATCAGTTTTTTCCGTGGAAGACCAACAGAAAAACAATGTGAAGCGATGTAGAAAGCTGGCGACACTTGATCGTCTCGGAGATGTGGCTAACACATTAGTTAGTGGAGGGGTTTTGTCATGGACTCAAGAGGTGGTTGGGGAGCTAGCCCGTTTGCATCTGATAGCCCCACTTCCAGCGATTCCCGTGGGGCTCCCTCCGTCCCCGTTAGTGCCCTCGTGGATGTGTGGTGAGCGTTGCAATCATTCCCAAAAAGGTCGACTGGGGGCGGGACGGTCTTAGACCGCAACTGTTATTGGATATGGCCCAAGGAATTGTTGGTAGAGCGGAGTAAGTTATAGTGCAGAATACTTTTACGTCACACGTTGCGCTTTTGCTGTGGGGAGGAGTTGTTGGGTTTCGTATGAAGTTAATCAATTCATGTCAAGGGCGGAAAACAAGAATTTTCATATAAAACATTACAAGATCGAAAAACTACCAATCAATATAGAAACATCATGGTAGGATGAATGTAATTTTTTTGTTTCGAATTGAATCTTTCAAGCATGCAAATAAGGTATGCTCATGTGAAACATGCATACTATCCTAACCTCACACTTAAAAATTTGCTTAGCCCTAAGCAATTTAAATTAATAATAAAAAGATAGGGTATAGAGGAACTTCTCTAGCATCGACGAATCAGTCCAACTTCGTGCGTTTTCCATGCCATCATTTCTTTAATCTGCTTAAACAATTAAACTTTTCCAAACACATCAAAAGCTGTAGCCCAAGCTAAAGCTCTATGTAAAGAAAAGGAAGTCGCAAGGGAAGGAATCGAGTTTGAGAATATTTGGTTCACCGATGAAGAGTGTGTAACAAGGTACAAGCAGAGAAAGGAGTGGATCATGGTGCCGGATAGAATTCTAAAGCCTTCATCCTGGCCAGTGCTCGAAGTTATGAACATCCTGTGAAGTGCCAAGCTGATGCTAACTCTCACTAAAGTCCGATCTGCAGACCATCAATTAGTCAAGTCATATGGAACCTGACCCCATCTTTCGGAGATACCACCTCAGCAGACTATCTAGTAGTCTATGTCAGAGGCGCTAGAGTTTTACTCTCTCCTGGAATGATCAACCAGCACTTTGGATTGAAGAGTGTCTCAGAGGATGTTGATCAGCCAGACTTGAGTCACATAGCTGATGTGATTATTGGAGGAAAGGTTCTGGATTGGGAGAAAGGGTCATCAATCAGGGCCAGCTTGAGCACATCTCTCTGCATGTTGTTCTATTCATGATATATTCATCAAATTGGATTCATGTTCATCTGAAGCATCATATCACCCCTGATATGGGTCGTCTAATCTTTGATATCAGCCAGAAGTTGCTAGTCAATATTGACCAAATAATCTTCAACAGTATTGTGAGCTTGATCGACTCTAAGAATGTGAAGCAGATGATTGGAAATCCATCGCTCATCTTTGAACTAGTCATGTATCAAGCTCCACATATAAAGTTGTCAACAGATAAACTCTCAGGGGATGTGAAGAAGTTTGTAATGGACCACAAATTATTTGGAGAACATATTCTAGACATTGCGTGTCTATCCATATTCAAGACTAAAGTCAAAGCTGAAACTCAGCCTCCAGCACAGTTCCCACCTCGTCCACACAGCTCTAAAGTGCATTCAGTTGCTTCATATGGGAATCTATCCCACTCTCTGAAGGCCAAGGTCATAGACCATTTTGAGGCTCATCTGGCATACCTAACTGAAGAACGCAAGAAGTTCATCGCCATCCTCAAAGACTTGCGATACTCTGAGGAGTTAGAAGAAGAGGAAGAGTCAGATTAAAAGCCCAGTCTATAGGAGATATTGCAGTAATTATCATTTTTAGGACATGAAGTTATATTTTCAAGCCAGTAATAGCTAGCTTCAAGTGAAAAAATGAGAGAAAGTTAAGTTTATCAGTATCAAAGTTCTGTAGTTCTGTAGGACGAGTTATAGAGTGATCTATAGTTCAGAGAAGCCTAGAGAAAGGGGGAGCATGATAGGGGAAGCATGCATCAGAACTTTGAAGAAAGAGTAGAAGAAAGACATGTTTTGCCAAAAGATGTCAAGGGGGAGACTGGTGTTCCATTGTTTCACTGGATCTCGTGTGGCATCATTTGGACCAAAACTAAGGAAGTAGCTATAGATGAAGTTGAAAACGATACTGAAGATACAACTATGGCTATTGCTCAATTTGTAGAATCGCAGATTCCAAAATCAAGTGCGAAAGCAATTACGGATGGTTTCCTAAATGCAAGCGGAGTATATCGACTTATTAAAGCGTAATTAGGAAGTCAACGTCAAAGAAGGAAATCAGATTTGGATCAAGGAATTGGAAAGTTTTCAAAACTATCAAAATAGGAAATTTCCTAATGCTACACGTACTTAGAAATTCTTCCAGTCTTTCCTAATCCAAATAGAAAATCGAAGGAGTCTTTGAAGACCTATAAATCGAAGAGCATACTCTCAAGGATCCTCATCAATTTCGTAAGCTTAATTCAAAATCTTTTACGCAAACACCTTAAAGCCGAGTCAATATCTTTGAAGAAGGTTGCGGAAAATCGATCCTAGTTGTGTGTACAACATGACAACTGAAGCAGATCAGTTGTGCGCGAGATCGTTCACAGTTGGGTGAGCAACTGATCAATCTGAAGGATATTCAGTGCGAGGGAATGTGAAGCGCCGAGCTAGGAATAGCTATACTAGTGGAAGCATAAAAGATGTGTTGCGAGTGAAGCATAAAAGATCCTTGTACACATTCTCAAAGTCAATAAGAGAATTCTACTGAGCTAGGCTCTCCATAGTAGGTTGATTACCGAAGTGGGTTAACAAAAGGTGTGTTGTTTTTCATTGTTTCTATAGTTTTAGTTACAACACGACCTATAAATCGATCAATAAGTGCACATGGGAATTTATTCCGTGTCACAACGGTATAACATGCTATTTACGTCTATCCTTCTTTCTTGTATTATTCAATAAAATTTGAGAATTTTCTTTTTTTTTTATTTATGATGGATTCCATTTACATTTGTTCTGGTATGAAAATAGGTCCATTTGCTCCTAGAGTATCCCACTTAATTATTTGCAGATAACAGCTTTATCTTTCTCGGAGCCAAACTGATCTTTGAATGCAATTGCAATTGTACTATCCAATTGTATGGCATGCTGATCTTTGAATTGAATGCCAGCACCAAGCTGCCCCTTCTTACGTATGCTGCGTAGATGAACAACACAAGCTGTGAAATTGCAAACAGAAAATATGTCAAATGTCAAAAAATGGCTGGAGCCAGTATCTATCTTTTGATTCATCAAAATAAATATGCTAATCACACAAATATGTTATACGTCATACGAAAGTAGCATAGTGGTGAGAAAAAGATAAACACGCACAAAAGGGGATCGAATATAACACATTATTAATCATCTCTACGTCTAGGCTCTTAAGAATAGTTGCTTTTTTTAACCCACCCGCTAAAGCTCCACTGCTTTTGGCACCCAGCAAGATTCGAACATATGACGTGTGGTTTATAATACAACTTCCGCAACCACTAGATTAACAACTGATGGGCAAATAATTGCCTCTTATCATAAACATTCATTGTAACTTTAAATTATATAAAAACAAGGAAATGATGGAAACGAAGTTGCTTAGCAATGTGTTTCGTTTTAACCCACATTATTGCCGTCTACATCGTGTCTCTTGCAGCAGACATTTTTCCGTTTACAGCTAAATCGTCAAATGTTAAGGCCAGTTGTTTCCCCACAGACTTAAGAACTGATGATCTTTTGGTTCTTAATCTGTATGGCGGAGAGACATTATAAGCTATGTCATAAAACACTTCAGGTTTTTCATTTCCATCTGCAGGACTGTCACAAAGGCCTTTATCTAGAGCGTCGTCTTCACACCTTTCTGAATCACTGTATCTAGTATGTCTATCATGAATTGTTCCGCCTTCAGCTTTGTTA
>JAWWMW010001260.1:301153-314075 GCA_035048345.1 Echeveria elegans
TTGAATATAGTTCCATTATATTATTTTTAATTTTGTGACAACCCGTCATCCCGAATGAGAAATCTATATGTAAAAAAGTTGGTCAAATACTCGATCCAATACAATTAAATATACGGTCGCATACATTTAAATAAAGTCATATACAAACAAATACGGACAAATACAGTCAAATACGAAATAATAAAAACAAATATGTGTGGATGGTGTGTGGTGTAAATAAAAGTATGGGGAGGGGTACTTTATCAAATGAAGTTTTGTTTTGTTTTTATTTTATTTTATTATCCTATAACGATGAAAATTAAGGCTTTAGTGATGAAAATTTATACTACCTGTTTGTATGTTGAGGACACAACTCTATTATTATGATATATATTTGGAATGTACGGGCAAGTTGTAGAAAGCATATCCTCACTAAATAATACAAGTGACTTATCACAAGCTCGCACATTTCAAAATTGTGCAGACCAACTTGCATCTATCCTTTACATGGACACTGACTGATCCTATGTCTGTTTTTCTTTATCCATTACGAAACAAAATTTGCACTCGCCAATTAGGGCCATTTTTCATGAAAGACATTTATTGGTTAACATTGCTAAAAGGGGATGAAATGGAAGTAATCTAAAGACCAACACAAACATCTATCTATATAAAAGAATATCTAACTAACGAATCATACATTTACCAACAATATCTAACTAAATTTATACACTTACCAACAACATCTAACTAAATCTCTATCACCTAACTAAACCAACTAAATATCTAACTAACAATTAACAAACCATACATTTACCAACAACATCTAACTAAATATATACATTTACCAATCATACATTTATCAACAACATCTAACTAAATCATTTCAACTAAATTAAAAATTAAAAATTAACAGAAAATTAATTTCCGTCGGGACGACGGGATCACCACTAGTATGAACATAATAGAGAACACGTCGAAGCTACGTTGCATAGATAAAGGTTTGCATAATCAAGATCATGACCGGGCATTCTATATGAATAGCAGTGCTCACCATCAATACAAAAAAACAGATAACACATTGATCAAACTCAGATCTCGGGGGAAGGAAATAAAACTCTATTGGTGCAGTGGGACCGAAAGGGCTTACAATAGTGTAGAAGCTGGCTCAGCAGTATAATCATTGGCTCATTATGCATCCTAACCCTGTTGTTGGTATTTTGAGTAGAGTGGAATTCTAAGTAGGTCCATCAAAATATAATCCAGGGGGAAATAAAGTTAATAATAAGTTTTAGTCGTTTGTTAGTCAATAATATAAATTTTATTTATGGTTCATATCGATGCGTAGAGGTGTCAAAATATTTCATTATTCAATGAGATCTCAATAAGCACACATTAAAAAAGAGTCGATTAACATCTCATTAGCTTAACGGGATAAATAATCTCATTACTCGTTAAGTTCATTACTCATTAAGAATTTGCCCGTTAGTCTCAATAGTGTTAATGAGCTAAATGGGATTTTTTCCGTTGGTTCATTGCCTGATTGTACCGCCCGATTTGACACCTTTAAGTAGAGGTGTCAAAATTTCTCATTATCCAATGAGATCTCAGTAACTGCTCGTTAACTTTTCATTAGCTTAACGAAATAAATGATCTCAATACCCGTTAAGTCCAATAACCATTAAGAATCCGTTCTTTAGTACTAATAGTGTTAATAACCTAATGAATTTGTTGCCCATTAACTCATTACCCAATAAAGTACATCCGTTAACATCTCGTTCTCGTCCGATTTGACACTTCTACTGGTACATTTTGTAAATTATGAATAATGAATTGAACCTTCATCGGAATAAAGAAATGTCCAACTCATTATCCACTTGTGCATACAGAATAAATTGCCAATATTAACAAGCATTTTGATTCTTGACTTTTTCTTGGAGGGGCTAAGGAGGTTAATTCCATCGAGCTCAATGCTTCAAAGCGCAGGGGAATACGATCTCCATAGCGCATTGGTAGAGTAAAGCCCAGAAAGGGCTTGAACTCTTACCTTTTCGATGTTTGAATCACTCACCTTTTCGATGAATTAACTGATGCTTGTTTTTGTGTTAGAAACTCCTACATTTTCGATGAATTTAAATTTATTTTTTTGTAGGTAAAACCTATTTACACGTTGCATCCAAATTCAGCTGCTATTCGGGTAAAGAAATATATATAAATGTGTATCTGAACGCTCGGCTGTTTGTTACACAAATCGAATCGAATTGAATCAATGGAGTTTCACAAATCGTCAACTCCATTTTTCTCGTTACCATTTTTACTTGTTGTTTTATTATCTTCACTTTCCACTAATCTCTTCCTCAAAACCCTAGCCGAAGGCGTCACTTACGACGAAGCCAGACGCCTCAGAGATGAGGTATTCACTTTCCTTAAATCCCCCCCCTCTCGTCAGATTTATCATCTTTTTCGTTTAAATTGATCTCATTAACTGATAGATAGTTCTGCTGAGTATTGAATTCTTAAAAATTGATATGTTTGATTTTGAGATTCTTGTTTTTTCCTCTTGAAAAGAAAATGTGATTTGTTGCTTTTTGGAGGTACGTGGAATGTTCTATCACGCGTTTGATGGGTATATGGAACATGCTTTTCCTCGTGATGAGCTAAGACCTCTGTCTTGTAGTGGAGAAGATACAATCGGCAGTTATGCGTTAACTCTGGTTAGCCATCCGTTCTTTTGATGTTATTTTTGAAGTGAATTTCGTTGGTATAATTGTTTCGTTTCTTTCTTATGTGGCAGATAGACTCACTTGACACTCTAGCTTTACTTGGGGATTACGAGCGTTTCAGCGAGTCAGTTGAATGGATTGGTAAAAATCTCCGCTTTGAAATTGTGAGTGAAGTACTTGAACTGACAGGCTTACAAGAGTCTGACTTTTGATGAGCGTATATCATGCGTACCTGCAATAATCACAGCGTTGTGTCGTAGAACCGCATTGTCTCGTAGTTTCTTTTTAGCAAGCATATGTCTCTTTAGTATATTAACTACTGTTTCCACTGCGTATATTTAAATCTAGTAGTATCTCCTAGGGATGATGCACAATTGAAAATAGAACATCAAATATCGCTCACTTTCATTAATAATCACAAATAGAACATCCCTGCGGCCTGCAGTATATTTTTGATTTCCTTGACAAAAAAAACCATTTTGGAGTAAACTGAAGCACCTGAAGAATGCCCTGCAGTGCTTCAAAATGTTTTTGCACTACTAGTCAACTAAATCACTGCAGAAGTAATATGCTGTCTTTTCACTGTTACTGCTGTATAACAAACCTGATTTTTTCAGAACAAGACTGTGTCAGTCTTTGAAACGACAATACGGATTCTTGGAGGTCTACTTTCTGCTCACCTTATCGCAAGTGATTATGCTACGGTAAGATTGCTAGGTATCTCGTTCATTTATTTCCATCCCATTTGAATTTTGGGATTCATTTATTCTAAGCAAACATATATTGAAAACTCGTGAAACCTAGTTTGGGAAATGCATCCAAGGCTTCAGAAGGCTATCATTCTGGATATTTGCTTAATCAAAAAGACCAAAGGTAGAATAGCCTTATTAGCATTGCTGCCAATGAATTAAAAAAATTAAAAACCATAGTATCTCCTGGTACTCTGATCAGCCTTACATGGACTTGAGGTTCAGGATTTTTTCATTTTTTGAAAAAAAAACCTCCTAGGACAACCTGCCTAGTGAGCCATATACAATGCTAGTAGACAAAAATGTTTGACCAGGATCTATTTTTTTTAACTTGGGACTCACAGACAGCCGGGGTGCAGACCATGTAAAAATTTGACTTCCTGGTCTGAGGCCTTTGTATACCAGCATATTTTCTATAAAATAGCTGACCTTTAATAGGTATTATCTTGATTGTGCTCCGTGATTCTTTGTAATAATTAATTCCTTGACGTTCCTTTTCAACAACTGCAGGGAATGCGGATTCCATCGTACAACAATGAATTACTTTATTTATCAGAAGATCTAGCCCGGAGGCTGCTACCTGCATTTGACACTCCAACAGGTTCCTGATGCACACTGATGCGGTGTTTTCCCTTTTTTCCATGAGCCTTGTGCTCAACGACTCTGCTGGATCATGAATAAATTTAATCAAACTAACAGGAAAATAAGATACAAAATATGAGACCGCCCTTGTGGAGTTGAAGTGATTCAAGAGCATTATTTGGATGTTTATACCAAGTTATAGTTGCGTTTGGAAACAAGATATTGCGTTAAGAGGAAAACATTTGTGCTGACTTTCGTCTTTGATTTAGGTATTCCATTTGGATCTGTAAATTTACTCCATGGGGTTGATGAGCATGAAAGCAAGGCAAGTTGTCATGAATAAATTTTGCTTCAGTCTTCAGGGTGGTGTTTCAGTTTCTGCATTGATCATTCTTCTCCGCGTCATGCAAAATGATGGTTTTTGTAATGCTAAGTTGTATTACCTTACATCAGATTTTCATTAGAATATTCAATTTGTTTTATTATTATCCTCGAATTGGGAGATATCTGTGTAACACCTAGGTTCTGCTGTTTCATATGGCTCAATCACAGGCAACTAATTTGAATCTTGGTTTGTCTAGATTACATCAACTGCTGGAGGAGGGACTCTGACCTTGGAGTTTGGTGTGCTTAGCCGCTTGACAAATGATTCAAGTAAGATTCATGGTTATGCTTATGCCTAATAGTACGTTGCTCAGTTTTTTTTGCATTCTCTATCTTCAAAGTCACTTGAGAAGCTTATTTTGATTAACTGATTTGTGTAAGTGTAACTATCAAATTTGGGATTGCAGTTTTTGAGCAAGTGACAAAAAATGCTGTTCTTGGTTTGTGGGCACGGCGTTCAAAGTTAAACTTGGTTGGTGCTCATATCAACGTGTTTTCAGGTGAATGGACTCAGAAGGTAGATGTTCTTCAGCACTCTGATGCATATTCAGAACCCGCTAACTTCATATATCAAGCCATTGGCCTTAATGTTCAAGTCTGACATCCTTAGTGTAATGCTTCAGTTAATATGTATAAGCTGGTTTTGTGTGGCTTGAAAACTTATGCAAATTTGGTCATTCACATTGTTCATAATTTCTTTGCGATTAGTTTCTTTGTGCATTTGAATCTTAATTGCTGACATATATTTTAGTAATTGACCCAAGCTTATCAAGCATACTTTGCATATCAATAGCAGCATTTCCACTGTTAAAGTCATCACTGACATGGTAGATTTTGGTTTATACTATATGAATCCTTTTTCGTTATTTGACAGGATGCGGGCATTGGAACCAGCATTGATTCCTTCTATGAGTATCTTCTTAAGGTCAGCTGTTATACATATATATATACAGATAAGTATTCCGCTGTTAGGGATTGCTGTTGGTCATCCGAGCTTCATTATATGTTGAGCTAGTTCCATGATACCATCCCCGCGTTGAATTAATCATAGTCCTGGGAAAATATTTATGCAACTATCATAGCACACAAATCATGTATTGTATTCTTTTTTTAAACGTTAGACTACAATTCTACAGGCATACATATTATTTGGAGATGAAGAGTATCTCTACATATTTCAAGAAGCTTACGGAGCTGCAATGCATTATCTTTTCAATGACCCATGGTAAAGATGGGATTCTTGTCTTTTTGTAAAGTTGAATGGTCAATTTTAAGGGTTCTTTCTGAATTCCCTGTCCAATGCCTGAAGCTTAAGAAAGCAAATTCATAATTTGACAGGTATGTGGAGGTAAATATGGATTCTGCCGCGATTGTTTGGCCGTTATTTAACAGTTTGCAGGCTTTTTGGCCAGGTCTTCAGGTGACACGTCAAATCTTCTTGTTTGGCTTTAGGTTGATGCCATCGGTGATTGCTAAGTGTTTTTACTTCATTTTGAAAGGTTTTAGCCGGAGACCTCAATCCGGCCATCAGGACACATTCAGCCTTCTTTAGTGTGTGGCAAAGATATGGTTTCACTCCAGAAGGGTTCAATCTTGCCACACTCAGTGTTCAGGTACTACACATGATATATATTTTCGTGCTTTTCAATAACAGATTTTATGGCAAATTTAATTGTATCTCTTATTTCTTCTAGTAGTTAAGCTGATGCACTATGTTTTTACTGTAGCATGGACAAAAAAGCTATCCGCTGCGTCCTGAGTTGATAGAGAGCACATATTGGCTCTACAAAGCAACTAGAGATCCCAGGTTAATTGGTTATCTTCCTAATTCATAAAATTAGTCACATGACCTTCAGCTCTATAACCATGAGGAGCTCAAAAATGGAAACTGTATTGTAGATTTTGGGACGTTTTAGAAATTCCAGAATTGAAAATTAAGTACAGATATGCTAATTGCTGGAAGCTGCAGTATATCTGTTCTGAGCTTTAAACTCAAAATGGTCAATTACTTGATGCATGTGTTATTCATGCTGTGAATGTGAAATCTGGATGTGTTAAGGATAAGAATTTTCACTTTTGTTTCTCCCTCATTTCCTGCTTGCACCGTCTAACCGGTATCAAGGGTGACCTTTCATTTTTGCATTTAGGTCCAAGATGCGGCTTATGTGTTTGTTCCACAATGCTTCATGTTTGTGATTACAACTTTTGATTGTTCAATCAGACAATCATAGACCACTGTTTGAACTCGTTTGGGCGGTCACCATTCACTATTAAGAGATCACTAATACCGCAATCTTTGTTCTTGGTTCAGACAATCTTGCTTGACACCGAAAAGTACCCATGTAGATAGATGCATTCCCGTGATACCATTACCTTATAAACTGATTTCAAATTAACTCCTCGTAACTGTAGGTATCTAGATGTTGGGCGCGATATGGTGGCAAGCTTGCAATACGGGGCCAAATGCCCTTGTGGATACTGTCATATATCTGATGTAGAGTCCCATAAACAAGATGATCACATGGAGAGCTTCTTCCTTGCTGAAACGGTAAGGGTTTTTAAGAGGTTAAGCGAGCGGATCCCTATTTATAGAAAATGGTGACACACTACTACAAGAAAACCAGACAAGTTTATCTAGCCATTTTGATTCAGGCACCACTTTACATAGATTCGGCGTACACACTCCAACTACCATTGTTATAGTTTTGCATTTTCTTCTGCTGTTAGATACTTTCCTATCTATACTTCAAAGAAAAGAACTCCCGTGAATGCTTTATCCATTACATGAAAATAGTACTAGCATCTTTTTGATTATGATGATTGAAATTGAAAGTATTGTTAATCTATTGTTTGAGGATTGTAAGTGCTGAATTTAACTAATACCAGATTATTCAACTGTTGAATGCTAGTGGACCTGGGAATGTTTAGACCTCTAGTGTTAATCATTGACATAGACATAGATTAGTTTTAACTACACTTTTTTTTTGCATTGGAAGTCCTTTTTGTCCAATAAGTATGAATATGCTGAGTTCTTGCATTTGAAAATTTTGCATATGCTGAAATATCACCACTACTTCCTAAAAGGTCTCAGTTGTCACGAGTCACGACAAGAGCTGTCATTTCTTAACAATATGTATTGCATACATATCTTGCTGGGAGTATTTTTTTAATAACATTATTGGAATACATTTCCTCGATGCTGAACTATGCAATTGGTAATGCTACTTGTTAACTGGAATTTCTTCAATCTGAGCAGGTCAAATATTTGTGGCTACTTTTTGATTTGGCTGCTGGTCCTGAGAACCTTGTTGAAAATGGCCCGTACAAGTAATTACTCATCATTGTTTGAACTTGAAATTTTCACCCATCTATCTTTAACATGAATGGAATGCAAACTTGTAAGCGGAGGTATGATTACTTCAGGTATGTCTTTAGCACTGAAGGTCACATACTGCCTGCAACTCCTCAGATATCGCTAGTTCGCGAACACTGTTCATATCTCGGATCGTTTTGTGGAGTGGGTGACGGAAAAAGTTCAGGATTGCTTGGTTTCTCAAGTGCTGGTGAAACAAATAGCAGTAAACGTTATGGAGTGCAAAGTAGCACCAGTTTGTACAGCTCATCTCATTTTAGGCCAGCTCCAGTTCCGGAATTATTGAAGGTGTTTGAAATTTTTTCATTAAATCTGTCTGGACGATTTCAGACCCCTAATAGTATATTTATTTACTTTTATTGAAGGGACGTTGCCCGGGGCTGACTTATGAACAACGGTATGGCCTTTCGTTTACAGTGCCTGCTCCCATAAGCGCCGAACAGGATATCTCAAGAGAAACTGAAGAACCCAAGGTTGTTGCCTCTGCCAATCCTACAGTTGTTAGTGCCAATCAGAACACCGAAGAGTATTCATCTTCTGCATCACAGACATCCACAGAAGCATAAACTTTGAACTCATGCTGACCCATACATAGGATGAATGAAGAAACCATAGAGGCATATTGTTGTATACTGAGACTACTCAAATTCCTCAATTTGCCTGTCAGAGGAACACGTTGAGTTTAGACTGTATCAGCAAAAATGGTGGTCCATGACCAGGAAATTACACAAGTCAGGGTATGGTTGAAGGGGTGCAGCAGAATACAACATTGTAACACCATGTAATATTTCTCCGTGATTCAAATATCATAACAACAAAAAGAAAACTTGACGCCCAATGCAACTGAAATTATCCTTCCTGTTTTTTCCGCATACTCCTTCCGTCCTCTTTTGTTGTGTACATTTGGTAGTTATCACAAAATTTAAAAAATAATAATAGTGTGAGAGATAAAATAATATAAAGGTAAGTGAGTAGAGAATAAAGTATGAAAGATAATGTTATGTGAGTGATAAAGTAGAAAAGAGAATTAGCCGAAATAGAAATAAGAATAACAAAAGGGGACACCAAGAATAGAAATAGAAAGAATAAAAGAAGATAGATGGAGTATATGACATAGACTGTTTTATAAGATCAAGTATTAAGATATATAAATACAACATCTATCAATATAGTATAGAATGCATCTTGAATTTTCATCGTATTCATTCTCTTCCCTCAAAATAATCAGTGGATCACGTTAAATATCTGTGTTCTTTGTTCTATATTCAGCGCACAATATCTTTAATTATTAAATCACAAAATATTAGCCACTATATATTTATGGAGTGGATGTTCACCTTGTGCGCCATACGATATTTCAATTGGTAAGCCACATTTCAAATATAAAAAAAATCTAAATCAATACGTAAAATCATTTCCCAAATTAACTTTTTTATCACTATAAAAAATAATAAATTTTTGCAAAATTATTATTAATAAATAAAATATGAAAACAGACTTCCGACGAATCGATAACTGCTATTAGAGATGCTGCTATTAGAGGTGGCAAAATAATCCATTTAGATAAATGGATTAGTAAAATTTATTAAGAATTTGTTAAATGAATTAATGAAATCTATTTATGTATAAATAATGTGTAAACAGATTAATGAAATTCGTTGGACTAAATGAATTTAAGCAACTATTTAAAATATTTTAAGCTAATTCGTTTAATCCAATCTATTTAATCTATTTACACTAAATAGATTAAATGGTATATACCATTGAAAATTCATTTCATTTAAAATTCATCATGCAATTCATTCATTTTGACACCCATTGACCGCTATATCTTCATTATCAAAACAAGAAGAAGAAAAATAACTCAAATTCATATTATTTATATTTTAAAAAATACGCCAGGTAATCTCTCCATCCGTTCCTCCGATCGCCGAGGTTTACACTAATCGTCGGATCGACGATTTGATTTTTGCTTACTAATTTTCGTTGCATTCAGTAATCAATTTTTTAATTGAGTATTGAGAATGGAGTTTCATCCGGTTGAGGATTTTAAGATGAAATTAGTGAAGCTTGCGGATGCTAGAAAATCTATTAAATCCTATCGCGATGACAAAGTTCCCGACTGCATTCAACAGGTAGTAGTTTCAGTTTCAGCCACTTGTGATTTTCTTCCTTATGATCGCTGCAATTGAAATATTGAATTGTGTTTTTTTTTTTGGGGATTTTTTTAGGGTTTGTATTTGGGCGCGGTTGGAGCTGCAGCTAATAAAGCTTTATTGAAAGAATTAAACATCACTCATATCTTAACGATAGCAACTTCCGCTCCACCACTGTTTCCTCAAGATTTCACTTATAAAATTGTTTCAGGTTTGCGCTGGTTCGATATGTTCTTGAAACTTACAACTACGGTGACTGGTGATTTGATAATGATCTGCTGCTGCTTTGTGATGTGTGCAGTTAGTGACAAGGAACATACAAATCTGGAACAGTATTTTGACGAGTGCGTGGATTTTATTGATGAAGCTATAACCAAGGGTGGTGCTGTTTTAGTTCACTGCATTGTCGGCAAGTCTAGAAGGTAAACTTTACTTTTCTTTGTTTTTTACTCAAGAAGTATGCTGTGAAACACTTGATGAAAGGAATAATACTTATATGTGTCCGATGAAACATGTTTGGTGGCAAATTTGTTGATCTGGAAATATATAGAGACAATTGATAGATAAATATGTGTTATTTTTCTTTGTAGAATATGTAATGTGAAGCATTCGCATCTTTGATGGAAGGACTTCATGTATGCTGTATTTTAAGTACATTCTCCATGAATATTTGAATTTTGATTAAGTGAGTTCTTTGTTAAGATGCCAATAGAAAGTTCATAAATGTTTGCTTCGGATTTTGTCATTTAAACCTCATATAAATAATCATTGATGTGTTTTCTGTGTATATGTAGTGCGACAATTGTTGCTGCATATTTGATGAAGAAAAATGGAATGAGTTCAGCCGCAGCTCTGTCGTATGTGAAGAGTAGACGACCTTTGATACACCCAAATTCTGGTTTCCGTTCACAGCTACGAAACTTCGAACGATCCATGAAAATTCAAGGTTTGCATATCATAAGAAATCACTTTCACTATTGAATGTGATTTGAGCTTTTGAAAATACTAGTCTAAATCATTCATTTTTCTTATTCCATTTTCAGACAAAACATTGGCATCCACGACATCAGCAAATGGAGTTGAAGAGCAACAATCAAATTAATCGACCAATTTTTTTCTCTTACTCATGGCAGCGCGCTATTATGTGCTCTATTTTTTCTGAGATGTTTATTAGTGAACTTATTACATTTTTTTTCCATTCATTTTCTATGAATAGACAAGTAGTAAAGAACATTGCCTTGGAATCAAGGTCAAGAGTTCGAAAGAGTCGAATGCGACATTTGCTTCAATTGGATTATGATCATAAATTTATGACTGTAAATTCATTAGTACTTGTTATTCGTTAACATTAAAGATCTACAATGCGAGGGCTCTTGCTAGTCCAGCCCCTTCATCTGTACCTCCAACTTTTGGCAGTGTCTGATGGGAGTATTTATTAAGAAGTAACTACAATTAGAGGTTTTGATTTCTGTTCATTTGAAATTGTCACAATAACTTAAGGCTCCGTTTGGTTGCGGGGAAAAAAGTGAGGAAAAGAAAATTTTGAGTGAAAATGAAATTTTGTGTTTGGTTGTAAGGGGGGGAAAATGCAAAAAATAGGCACATTAAGATCAAATTTTCCTTACAACTTTCTCATGGAAAATCATTTTTTTTAAATTTTCTTTCCTCACTTTTTTTCCCGCAACCAAACGGGGCCTAAAAGAATATGTCATTTGAATTTTTTAAGATAATGTGATGACTTTTTTACTTGCGCATATCAAATTGCGTGTAAAATAATTAATATATATATGTCAAAGAGGCATCAAATTCCATCCAAAAAATTCATGTTTTGTTTGCAATTTATGAATAATTTTTATTTCATTATATATATATAATTAAAGGTTTTCGGTCCGGATTAAAACCCAAATTTTGCAGAATCATGGACCGAGACCGAATTGTGATTTTTTGGCCCGATCCGACTTTGTGGATCCCCAATCGCCAGTCAGTCTTCAGTAACAGCATCTCTAATGGGCTCACCTAACATGTAAAATTGCTTATGTGGCAATAAATATAGAGATTACTTTACATATTTTCTACTTCAATGGGCATGGGCTCACCTAAACTCTCTCTCTATATTTTAAAGACTCATACTCTCACTCTACAAATTTAGCTACAAATCAAATCATTCTCTATATGTTTCCATCCAAAAGTACATATCTACACCCCACGTGTTTAACCAATATACATATTTGCATTCGAGCAAAATCCCACATTTTCATTATTCAAATTATACCTAACTATCATAATAATATATTTTACATACTCATTTTAGCTTTTACCAGTGGAGATTTATGGTGTTGAAATGCTTATTGATTTTGATTAGGTAAATCCTAATACGGTACTAAGCCCTTACACACTACATTAGACTTGCTACTTTGGAGTTGGAATCTAGAGAACGATTGAGTTTTTGTGAGATAATATGATTTAATATCAATAGTTGGTTTTAATTAATTTAATGGTCGAGATTAATATACTACATATTTAATATCAATATATAATTTCTTTTCTGGGTGGATGCAATAAATGGAAATTCAATGCACATTACAATACAATGTTATAAAACATGTTAAAATGTAAAAAACCCACTTTTATTTCTCACACAAAATAAGAGAACTATTGTGCACAAGAGTTTCACGTTCTTTAAAGTTCAGTTTAGTTCAATCTCGCTTGTTTGACCATTTTTAAAATCATATTTAACTATGTCATGCACAGTTATCAATGTGTAAACTAATATATTACAAAAGCAAAAATTAGACCTTTCTATAATGATATCCTACTAGTGGCTGTCCCGTCGTTCCGACGGAAATGTGGAGAATAGATATTTGTGGTCTGAGTCCGTGAGGTCTGTGTAAATTTCAATTTAAAAAATTAAAGGTATGGGCAAAATCGAAAACATCTATTTGACTATACGGTCATGATCCTATTATGAATTTTTAA
>JAWWMW010001264.1:0-15389 GCA_035048345.1 Echeveria elegans
GGTTGGAGCTACGCAGCGCTCTGAAACCGTGCAATACTCTGAAGCCGTCGACATGTGGTCTGTTGGGTGTATAATGGGCGAGCTTTCAAGTACTTGTTCAAGGCAAGACTGAAGCGGACTAGATTGATAAGATCATTAGATTTATTGGAACTCCAAATGACTCGGTATGGCCTGGATTCTCGGAATTGCCTATGGCTAAAGTGAAGTTTTTTTTTATTATTGCAGAGAAGTACAAGAAAGCATGAACTACAAATACATCTTTGAACGCTCAGACCTGTCACAGGCACCACCACACTATCGTCAATGTTCACGCAATGGGGACTATCAATCAAGGCGAGACACAACACCACTCACAAAACTCGTGAGGAAAATAGAAAACTTCCACACTTTGTGGGAAAACTACTAAGCTCCTACACTAACAGTGAGGAGAAAACAGAAGCTCCCACACATAAATGTGAGGAGAATGCCGATTTCTAAAGAAACCAACAGCTAGGCAACTGATTAACTAATCTAATACTAAGCTAATCTAGGCTAAGGTGTGCTAACCGCCACCCGCAATCAGAACATCTTCAACCGAGCAGAGCAGAATAGGAGCATCAATCCGAGCAAGAGCCACTCGCAGATCCGGGTAAGCGACGCCGCACCTGCCAGCCGAAAGAAACCACTACCAGACGTGCGCCAACCCTATGGATGTGAAAAGATAACCACCAACAACCCCGCACACAGATCCGAGAGTCACCGCAAGGCCGGGGTTCGAGATTTGGGCCAAAGTTTCAGAACCGCCAGCCACGTCCCACGACTGGAGACAAGCAGCACGACGTGCACCTTGTGTCGGTTCTGAGCATGACCTAAACTAATCCAGGACATAAAAAAAACTTAAGCATAACCTAATTGAGAAACTGATCCCGTTATAGTTACACCAGGGCTGAAAACGAGCCAGAAACCGTGAGCCTCAGGACCGGAAACCACCCCTATGACCCACCAAGGCACACCCACCGTAGGTTCGAAACCTAACCGCATCCCGAGCCTTCTAACGGATCCACGGCCAGATCATAAACGGAGGACCTCCATGATCCACGACCGGATCTAAAAATTGAGGATCGCCGTTTGCCGATCTAGTTCATCCAGTCACAGATACGACCAACTCACGCCGTCCGAAGTGGATATGGGTCACCCGACGCCCTCAAACTCGGACCGGTCACCAAACTCGTTCAGCCGCGGGGTAAGAAATTAGGAAGGCTGCTCTTATTTGCAGGGAAACCGAGAGGGGTGAGGGCAGAGAGCAGCCGCCTCCATGGAGGGGAGCCCTCCGCCCCCGGAGGAGATCAATGAGAGAAGGCTAGGGTTTTAATAGTTTTCGGATGAGAGAAGGAGGAGTTTTTGTTATGAAGTGGGCAATAAAGTGGCGAATAAAGTGAAGTTTGTTAAGCAGCCGTATTCGGAAAAAGTTCCCAGTTATTTCCTTTACAGGATCTCCTGCTTTGTCAGATGCTGGCTTTGAGTTACTTGACCGAATGTTGACTTACAGTCCCATTAAGAGAATAACAGTGGATGAAGCCCTTAACCACCGATGGTTCGAAGAGGTTCCCTTGGCTAAAGCAAAGGAGTTCATGCGAATGTACCCTGCACAAAAATGATAAAGATAGGACACGGAAGCAAGCAACCAGGAAATACAACAGGCCTATGGTCAAGAAATGTATTTGGTCTGTTGTATACTGTAGATTAGATACTTGTGAAGTCCTGGACTGGGAACTTACATTTTACATGGGAATCTGCATTCTGCATTAGTAAGTGTTTTTGCAAGGTATTCCACGTTGTAAACATTCATTTGAAGTTTTGAAAAAACCCTCTAACATTCCTATCGATACCTGAAATACGCATCCATTGTTGAATTTCAACATGCTCTGAATGTGAAAATCAAAAGGCTAATGTACAAGTCGAATACAGATAAAACTTGCAATCCAATATCAAGACGCAATCCTGGGGGCTAATAGCTTTGCATTATTCTTCCCATTTATTTGTTTTCAGAGAAACTGAAGAACTTAACAGCCCGGGTCACTAAAAACATTACTTACGGCAGAAGGGATTTCTTCCAATGGAATGAATAATTATTTGTCATCAGAAACTGAACCCGAGTTGAAGTCCAAGGGCGGCATGGACAAGGAAAAGAGTCATGATGCTACTACCTAAAATCCCATGAACATTCCTCAACCCTGGATTCCCCTACAACAATCATATTGATCAATATCAATCTCAAGTATATGCAAAGATATGAATTTAACCCTAAAGCAGCATTTATGTTTATGTTCTACGAATGCATGGTTTGCGCTTTATAATTTAAAATACCTCAAACTGTGTAGGTAGAAGGGTTTGAATAGTTAGGAGAGAAAGGCCAATTATGCCCGTGACAGCATGTGGGCTGCAAGCAAAACAAGATTTGTAAGCACAACTCTACCAAATCGGCATATTTGTGCCCATTTTTTCATCTGAATGAACAGAGCAGTTCCATTGTACATGTTATCTGAAACTGGTTTCCATGTTTGCTTCATTTTCAATATAGAACACAATTAAATCGCAACGGGAAAAAAAATTAAATTAAAGAAACATTTAATGAACCGGAACTTTTTAGTTCACCTCTCGAGAATGGGCTTATCAGATGTAAGTAAAGACGTAACTCCACCAGTCGCTCCAAGTGCGAAGAAGAAAAACATCCCAGCTAAAAGTTTTGGATGCAAATCCTTGGCCTTGGCTTTCTCTTCCTGAGAATTATTATTGCCAATAGAATTTGCCTAAAAACATCTGGTAAAAACTTTATACTTCAACTTCAACGCTAGCTAAACAACTTACAGGGTTGTCAGAGAAACGAATTCGGAAGCCCAAATATGTTCCGTAGCCGCCCATGGCAAAAAGCACAACAGCCTAGATTTTAACGACAATTCAGTATGTTACTCATCCGTTGAAGACTCTAAGAATATGAAAACCAAGTGAGGGAACGCTCACCATGTTTGCTGGGTGACCCCAGTGAACCAACCAATCAGGAAGGTTCAACGTCTTCACAATATCCACGAACGGTGCAAAAGCACTTCTAATTGTCCCAGCTGCAAGCTCAAGAGAAAATCCACCTTTTTCATTAGTATATTCGACGTTGGTGGCAGTAATATATCACATTAGTTTCACTATAAACATAGCAATCAAAATCAAGGAACGTGCAGCAGGGCTAGTTTCCAGGAAAGGTCAGGCAGTCTGAAGGCCAATTTATTTCACCGAACATGTAAAGTAGTTATGAAACAAAGCCACCTAGTCCTCAAAAATCTCCGAAAATTGAGACATGTAATGCAACTAGGTTGTAAGATCTAAATGCGCCAAGTTCTATAATCTCAAGCTTTTCAACACTTGGAAACTTATGCCGGACATTATACAACTCTACTCTTAAAGCACCAGTCATTGGAACTATTACACACAATGCAGCTCCATGTAGAACATAACATAAGAATAACTGTAACAATGAGTCAATGACGAAGTCTAAATACAAGAACTAAAATAACACAACTTCTCATTTTTATTACCTCCAGGAAGAGCAGCCACAAGCAACAAAGGCAAAGGACTGAACGAGTTCAACCGAGTCTCACTCACTTCCCCACTCAAACTCTCCTCTTCTTCCACAAGATCAAACCTTTCAGCCTTAATCGCAAATGGGGTGCTCAAAGTCACTCCGTTTCGGCTTCTGCCACCAATTTTGTCACTCGGGCATCTGCGGAAAGCTACTATTCCATACTGGGGTAACATTAAAACAGAGGAAACGTGTGTAACAAGAGGTAGTGTTTTGGAGCCAAGAGCAGCAGAATTAGCAGCATTCAACATCGTCGCCAGGTTGCTTGTGGTGGACACAAATTGTTAACCACACCAAGCACACTATCTATTTGTCGATGAGATGAAGGCTCTGTTCTTTTGCACCGAACTCAAACTGAACTGAACAGAAATTTTAAAATTAATTAATTAATTATATTTACATATTATTTTTAATTTAAAAAAATAGTTTTGACAATAGTGAATGCGTCTTAAGCTTGTCTCATAGTTTCAAGTCTTATTACACTTTTAAAATAATTTTAAAAATAGTGAATATTTATCTACTGAACTGAAAATAAATTAATGTAAAAAGAACAGAGCCGAAGTTGGTCCGGTTTGGAGCGGTAAGAACTGGTCCACGTGGTCTCAACACGAGCTCTTCTCCTCCTGATATCTCCATCTCGCTCTTTCCGGATTTCATCTATTCCACCCTTTTATTTATTTAATTTTTTTTTAAAAAAATAATTTTTTGAGAATTCTTGTGTAGAAAATTCCCAAATTTGTTACTTCGATAATTTTAGCTGAAACCCTAATCATCAGCAGTAGTCCTATTCCCCTCCCCTTCTATGAATTTTCGCCGACTCTCATCTAAATTCTCACCTGAAGGGACCGATTCAATCGGGTCGCTGGATTTGAATTTTGAAGATTAAGACTCAAAGTCTCTTTCTCCATTCAAATTGAGTCATTGGGAGTTGCTTCAACCTTTTGTCATCATCCTGGTAAGCAGCTCATTCTGATTTTTCGCTCTTTATTGTTTGCTGATTGTATTCTGTCTAAGCACCGTGTAAGATGCATGAAGTGAGAAATATGATGACTTGGGAGACACTCGTTTTGCTTTCAAATACAGTGTTATGTCTTGCAATGCTGAAACTGTTGTGTTGACTTACTAATAGAATGTTAATTGTGCTCTGAGTTGATGTTGTCAGTCTACTTGTGCAGCTGCGTAGAAACAAAACGTTTATTCATGGTTCGGAAGTGATACTTTTTCGTGAAGTTAAAGCATAATGGTAGTGGTAACAATGTACGACATTCCGAACTTGTCATCGTTTCTTTTAGAGTTTCGGATACGATGAGTAGTAGTCTCCTTTATGTTATGGACAAAATATACATGTTAATTAATAATTATTTGCAAAAAATGACCTTAGAGATTTATCGGAAACTTCACTAAAACGAATTACTTCACCCAAGAGTTTGACTTTGATCTATCTTTTATAATGTTTCAAAAAAATAACTTTTTAAATATATATACAATAAATTTTAAAAGGCATCTCAATATTTAATTATATATATATCTATCTATATAATAGAATAGGAAAATGATGAATAGTCAAATGTAAATTGTCAATTTTACCCTTAATGAATTGTCTCAGACCCAAAAGGTTTAAACCCAAAACACTTTATCCCACATCACTTAAACAACTTCACGCACTTAAAAATTTACTCTATATAAACCATGTCCATATATCCAACTTTTTCACTTAGTCTTGCAATGCTTGCATAGCGAACTATTATTTGAACGATTCGATTGCACATTAGGGACAACAGATTATAAAAACAGCGTAACATGTGGTTTTATGTGTTGTTCCCGCTGCATTTCGTCGGGACGACGGGCGGCACGCTAGTCTATAATATAATCTATTATCTACTAGTACTGAAAAGCAGAGTCTAGTCCGTGAGTACAAAATAATTATTTTGATGATGATGTGTGTATTAGATAATTAAACAAAATAATAAGCTGTGAAAAAATAGTTCTGAAAAAAATATTGAAGATCACTGTAAAGTTGTCATGAATCAGAAAATATGTATGATGATATATTGTCAAGATCACTGTAAAGTTGTCATGAATCACTGTAAAGTATGAATGATGTTGAGTGTAATAAGGTAGTAAAAAAAGATATTTTTGGTGTTTTAAACTTTTAATGGTAATGAGAACAATTTGTAAGTCAATCAAGGATATTTTTGGTATAGAATCTGTGAGCACAAAAATAACTTATAATTTATCCCTTTGTATTTTATTAATAGTAAGATCTACTATAATAACAGAATACAATCCTCAATACACAAACACTCACAAAATTTTTTTCATCGCTAAAGCCCTAATTTTCGTCGCTATAGGATAATAAAACAAAATAAGGATAAAGACAAAATAAAACTTTATTTGACAAAAATACCCCTACTCATACTTTTATTTACACCACACGCCATTCACACGTATTTGTTCTTATTATTTCGTATTTGACCGTATTTGTTTGTATATGACTTTATTTAAATGTATGTGATCGTATATTTGACAAGTTTTAATTGTATTATATGAGTTTCTGCCTTCTTAGACTGTATTTTATCAGTTATTTGTTACTTAAATATATTTAGATATATTATACGAGTATTTGAATATTTTTATAATCGTATTAACCGTACATGTATTGACCAATTGACATTATTAAAAGATATTTAACGGTATTTGAGTAACTTTTAGTCATATATATCATATTTAACTGTATTGGACTGAGTATTTGACCAATTTTTTACGTATAGATTTCTCATTCGGGATGACAGGTTGTCACAAAATTAAAAATAATATAATTTTAAAAATATGTAGCATTCAAAAATTTCAATTACAAGAGTAAAATTATATAGAGAAACGTTGAGAATCTTTATTAAAATTGAATTAAAATATGAAAAAAATTCTCGACGGGTCACCCACTAGTTCTATTATATTTAGACTAGCTGCGCTCTCGCCGTCCCGACGGAAATTTTTTTATGCGTCTCTATTTGATTCACCTAAAAATACTAAATATTTCAAGCTCATTTTTTTGTTTTTAATGTTAATTCTTAATATTTTTAATATTTATTTTATGATAAATTTTTTATTTTTAATTTAATGGACCGGGCTCGTTATCTTTAATTTTAATGACACATTTGTAATTAATAATGAATGAAGAAACATTTTAGAAAATTTATATTTGATAATCCATTTCGCTATTCTTTTATAAATATAGATATTGGAGAATGTGACAATGAGTTTCTCACAACTCATATTTTGAGACTTTTAGCTAAAAAAGTTACATGCAAATTAAGCTCATATAGTTAATTGATTAGCTCTCTAACGTTTTTGCTGGTCGTTTCGATTGTTTTTATTACGATCTTTGGAGTTCACATAACTGCAGACACAGTCCAATAAATATGAAGTTTTTCACTTTTGATTCTTAATGTAAAGTCAGTTTTACAATTAATGGTGATAGTGATAGTGATAGTGATTGTGATTGGGGAGAGGCATGCATTTAAGGATCAATTTGCTTCGCATTGTTTCGCAAGAGTACTGTAGTGATAAACTACTCTATCCGTCTTAAAATTTTGGGGTTTATTATCAAAAACCATCCGTAAAATATAAATTTTTTCAATAGTCATTCGTAAAATATGATATTACCAATAGTCATTCATTAAAATATTTTTTTACAAATAGTCACCCATAAAAATATAATCAGTTCAATAAACACCCACCCGTTGGAAAGTAATTTTTTTATTTAAGTATCATTTAATTCCTAACAACCTTTAACAACTACCAATTTAAATCCATCACCTACAAATCACAGGCAGCTCAACCAAGAGCTTCGCAATTGGCATTCACAAGCTCAAACCATGGAACCTGCAAATGAAATCATCATATTCATCCAAACATGGTTGTTAGTGTATTTATCCCTCATCTACACTTTTTTTGTCGGAAAATTAGTCTCTCCTGGCAAGACCAGATTTCTACTCATCTTGCCAATTGTAATTCTGTTCCTTCTCCTCCCTCTCCGCCTCACCTCCATGCACCTCGGTGGCTCCACCGCCTTCTTCATCGCATGGCTCGCTAATTTTAAACTCATCCTCTTCTCATTCAACAAAGGCCCACTCTCTTCTTCAACAACCTCTCTTCTCCCCTTCCTCGCCGCCGGCTCACTCCCCATCAAAATCTCCCCAAGCTCAAAACTTGAACATAACCCAGTTGCTAAAACATCGCTGGAAACCAACCCAGATTCTCTGATTTGGAAAAAGTACGTGGTGAAGGTGGTGGTGATGGCTGTGGTTTTCAAGCTGTATGACTTCACGGCTCGGCTTCATCCAACGGCTTTAATGACTTTATACTGCCTTCATATTTATATATTGCTTGAGTTTATTTTAGCCGTATTAGGAGCCGCGGCGCGAGCCGGCTTAGGGATAGAACTCGAGCCGCAATTTAACGAACCGTATTCGGCCACGTCGTTGAGAGATTTCTGGGGCAGGAGATGGAATTTAGTGGTCACTAGTATTCTAAGGCTCACTGTTTACCAACCCTTAATGAGCCTGTTGAAAAGCGTATTGGTTTTGGACAAGGCCCGGTCTGTGGCTACCTTGGCCACATTTGGTGTCTCAGGTATCATGCATGAGTACATGATGTATCACTTGAATAGAATGTATCCAACAGGGAGGACGTCCGCTTTCTTTTTACTACACGGCCTCTGCGTTGTGGCGGAGGCGGCCGTGGTGAGACGAGTACAGGGGAAATGGCAGGTTCCTAGGATTGTGTCATCGGTGATGACGATTTTGTTTGTTGTGAGTACGTCATTTTGGTTGTTCTTTCCTGATTTTATGCGAGGTAAGGCGGATGTTCGAGCCTTGCAAGAGTATGCTCATCTTGGTGAGTTTATTGACCGTGTTATCAATGGAGACACTCTTAAGTCATACAGTGGATTTGTATCCATACAACACTTCTTTGTACAAGTTGCATCTTTCTAGGGGCACGCTCAGATGATTATATTGTGTACTAAAATTACTTATATTCACCAGATAATGAAGATTTTTTTGTTTGAAAAAGGAAAGCTAATATGACTTTAAGATCGAGAATTGGATGTTTAAATGTGTTTGTATTGCGTTTTTGTCGAACAACTCGACACATGACTTTCCATCTCCCAACCTGTTGATGTCCAGTGTACCATGAATCTTCTTATTCCTCGCATTCCAAATAAAGAATGAGCCTAAGGGAAGACTAAAACTATGGTAGCACGGTGCAAAGCAAGAAAAAAAAATACAGAAACCTGTTGAAGGTATCTGTATCGCAAAGGCGGATCGACTATTCAGATGCCGAATGAGACTATATATGAGCATAGCATCAGTCCATTTTATCTTGGAATGCAGGTTTCGCATTATGAACAATTTAAAGACAGGAACGGGAAATTTTATAACCAAGTTCGCTAATTCTGTATTGAAATGCAGCTGTTGGTTTGTTGTAGTGTACTTGTATCTTTGAAGGTTATGAATTTAATTAGTAGTTTTATCATCAGCCAAGAGTGAGTCTGACCTGAGGATTTTCCAAAGTCTTTGTATACATTTGATCTATCAATGGGATTTCGGAGAAAAGCTATGGATGAGCTTAAGCAGTCATTGCGTGAAGTTGTTTCCAAATTTGCCTCGGTTGTGACTGTAAGTTTGATTGCTTTAAATTCCATATAGGAACATGTTTGATGTATTTATTATAATTTCCATGAACTATATCATTTGCAGCGTCTGTACAAAAATGGGGCCAGATATTTTTGGGTACACAACACCCACCTTGCACCTGATTTTCTGGATGAGTACGGTTGGTTCAACAGGCTGCTGAAAGTTGGAGTAGAGAAACTACGGACTGAACTTCCAGACGCAGCAGCTATAACTTATGTGGATGTGCCAAACTTGGTCTCATCAAAGATGCACAGAACCAAGGTATCGCTGTTGCTCTCAAGATATCTAAAATCTGAAAGTATCATAATTTAGTATAAATTAATTTCAGATAAATTTTTTTCATGATTTAAATGCAAAACCATATAGAAATTATAGTAGTACTAATACCTTTCATTTCATATCTGATGTTGCCTGCTTGTGAGAAGTTCTTTAACATTCAAAATGCACTAGGGCTTTATGCAGGTTTCATTGATCCATTCAAAATTAAATTATTTGCAAGTTCTGCACACCTGCTGAATGGGTAAGTGTCCTTACCCATTTTTATTAAGTTACAACATAACTATAGAACTATAGGTTGAACTGTCTATCTGAAGATTCACGAATAAATGCGAACAACTCTCAACATCTCTTTATCATTAAAATGTTATCATCATAAAAAAAAAATGAGGAAATTGGGTGCAAAAGATAATAAGTTTGCCGCAAATAGTGGTAGCAAATCCCGGATGGTAACTAAGGTATGTAAGTTCGTCTCATTATTCAACCTTTATTGTCCCCAATGCTAAGGTGCTCCCCTTATTTTATTTTCTGGATCCGCCACTGGCCGGTTGAACACTTACCTAGCAAATCCAATGTCAAGTGTTCAACGCCGAGGGAGTTTGTTCTTCTTCCCATTGTCAGATGTTAGTGGAGAGTGGAGTCGCCACCCGTCAATCCATTAAGGTTCATATATTGAACCAACAATGTTTGATCCGCTAGCATCAGAGACTTCTAGAGTATACAAATGGAATCAGACCTCATCCCAATTCAGTTCAGATCAGTTAAGATCAATTCAGTTCAGGCCAGTTATGTTTAGATTAGTTCAGATTAATAAAAATTAATTATGTCAAAAGAAACATCCAGCACATTTCAAATAATTTGCGTTCAATTGGCCTTCACCTGCTCCAACAGCTGCCAAATTTACTCACGAATACAGATTTCTCAACTCTAACACGATCCAAAATGCTTCAGTAGCTGCCACGGTGCATATGCTCTAAGTGATGCAAGTGCTCTTAAAAGGCCAACTAATCCATTGGGCTTCGGGGCGTCACTCAGCTTGGCCCGAAATCAACGCCACGTCAGTCTGAAAGGAGATTTCACTCACGATCTCCCGAATGACAATCATTCAGAGTCGAAAACGACTACGAAGCTTAATCTAATCGATCGATCGCTTGCGGACCGGATCCAAATCGAAATCCAGTGGTTAGTAATTGCTCTCGAAATCTTTTGTATGATTGGATTTTTGATCGGCTGTTGATTTGTAGGTTTGGTGTCGATTTGAGGAAGAATGGGGTTTGTGGTGACTACGTTGATTTTTGCGATGGCTGGAGTCATTCTCTCGCTTTTAGTCAGAATCTGCTGCAATATAGGGGCTTCTGCTAATCTGTATGCGACTTTTTTTTATGTTGACATTTTAGTTGTATGGTTGAAATTTCAGGTTTATCTTTTTGCGATGTTTAGGATTTGCTGAATAATATTTGATAACATTAAGTCAGCAATTAATTGTGTTTCGAGTTCAAGGGTAATTGGCTGCATTGCACTTCGAGAGATTGTATCAATTGTCATTTGTAAAGCAATAGAAGCTCGGTGTTTTGGGTGTAGGTGAGTGACTGAGTGTAGGCATCATTGAGCTGTCTAGTAACTACACTTCCTACTGTCGTACTTGAATAGAAGTAGTGACTGATTATCTTTGAGATCGAGTTTTGTGAACCACTTGCTACAGTTAGTTTTACTTATGCAGTTGCAACATCGTTTTGTAGTATTTGGACTTCATATAATACATGAAGTTGCTGCTTTGCTCCTTTTTTTCTTTAACGGCTGTCTGATATACAAAAATGCCACCACTGCAAATTAAGATGATGCTACAATACAATAAATGAACCTTTGCTGTAGAATAAGAATAATGTTCAACCTACCGAGGTCTTATTGTGTGATTCATATAATCTTCTATTGAAAATATTCTGAAGACAAAGGCAGGACTATGATGTTCTACAAAATTGTGTTTTGATTCCAATGTTTCTGAAGATAGTAGCGAAATCCATTTCCATCTCGTAGTCCACGTGTTTAGTAAGTTTTTCTTCCAGTGTAGACTTCTTTATGACGTTGGCTAGTACACCCTCTAGTATTTCAGCATCTGCTTGCGTGTAATGCCTTTTCTTTGCAGCTTGCAGTCTCTTTCAGAACTCCATGTACAGCACCAGAGACATCTTTGATATAAATATTTAGTATCGATGTTCTTTGCTGCTACTCTCGAGCCTTAATTTCTTTACAATTTTTGCTTTAAGCTGTAAGCAACACTGCCGAATGGAATACTTGACTGCAGAAGCAATTTCACTAATATCATCACCAATATACTCTTTGTCGGTCCCTTTAAATGGCATGTTTGTGCTGACAATTCTCACAAAGACTTGATGCTTTACTTGATTTGTGAAATTTGTAAACTCTATGTAAATAATGACTAAGCTTGTTTTATTTCAGGTTGCATCTTACTCTGGTTGTTACTGCAACAGTTTGTTGTTGGTTGATGTAAGTTCATTTTTCCAACTTCAGCTCTAATGTATAGTTCAAACTGATCAGTTGATCTTTAAATGTTTGCCGTTTTTTAAGTCTATCTGGTGATATTTTTATTTTTTCTGTTTTGTTGAAGCAATGATTCGCACGATGTTTATCCATTTTGTTTCTTTATTAAAATTTTCAAGCTTGCATTACAACTTCTTTGGTGGATCATGTGTACACGCCTATGTGTAATGTCCAAACGTATCAAATTGTGTATTTTTTTTTTTAAATTTCATATTAGTTTGTAACTCAGATCTCATAATCGATTTTTGTTTCAAAATGTTTATAATAACCGTAGATGTTTGTGAAGCTGCGATTATTGAGTTTAAAATCTTATTCTTTGTTTGATCCTTCTCAGGTGGGCTATCGTATACCTAGCACAGTTGAACCCGCTCATTGTACCCATCCTTAGCGAAGGGGAATAGTTGTGCGTCCAAACATCGCCGTTACAACCTGTCAAAGCTGTACATGACTCGTCCATCTCGTATCATCCCTTAGTTGTTTCCCAGACTACTTTGTCAAGACCCGATATATTCTGCAATTTCCATCGCCACTCTCTATATTTTCATTCAGCATATTGGATTACCGAGCCATCTTGTTTAGGCTCCACGTCGTCAAGTCAGAGTTCTGTATGTACGGACGCTGGTACTATCCGCTATATTTTGTCATGATAAGCGACAAGGTCGCAGAGAGTCAATTATACTTCAAGCTTCCTGTCTGTTTTCAGCTGTTATCTGTGAACTGTCTTTGGAAATGTGAATTCAAACACTTGTCTTGGTCTGTGCGTTGATCACGCATTGTATTTCATTTACATACATGGCTCAAGTCAGAGGCAGTGTGCATGAAAGATTATCAAGATGCAAAACAAATGGATCAAATTGGAAGCAATGCAAGCGACACTGGTACAGCATACCCTAGACTTTCTGCCCACAAACTATCTCAATTCAGTGCATTCCCACTTAAATAAATAACCAGAAAACCATATCACACCCTCACTTCCCACACACCCTCCACAACCTCACACTACAAGCCTCTTCATTACAAAGATTGTCAGGTCTGCCTTAGCTGTGGCGATAGCCTTTGTTGATCCTTAGCTTGATTCTTACAACCTCTCCTACATCGCTTGGTAGTTCAAACGGCAGAGGATCACAGGGAAAGAGAGAAGCAGCTGGGACGGAATGCAGGCCATGCAGTGAACCACCTAAAACTCGGATGCCCAAAATGCGCCCCGCTACTGGGATGCATGGCACGGTGCTTATGGAATGGTACTGCTAGAATAACTTGTAGCAAGAGATGTGACTGCGATGGTGGAAAACCAAGTATGGGAGAGTGCAAGACTTGCATGTCAAGATGCAAATGCAGCTGTGTTGCTTGAAAATTAAAACCCCAAGCATATAAGCTTCTACTCCATCCGTCCTGAATTGTTCTTCTTGTTTGGATTGTGACACATTTTTTAAGAAATAATGAGAGTGTGATCAGAGATAAAATAAGATAAAGGTAAGTGAATGGAGAATAAAATATGAAAGAGAGTGTTATGTGAGAGATAAAATATGAAAAAGAACTGTTCAAAATAAAAACAGAAAGAACAAAAAAGAACACCAAAAATGAAAATATGAAGAACAAAAGAGGATCGAGAGAATAGTAGCTTCGCATAAAGCTTGTGCCTACTCATGTATTTCCGAATGTCCTCATGCCAACTATCATGAATGCCATATTGCCGTGTCCAATGCACTTCATTTACTTTCCAGATTATGGTTTACCAAAAGGCTAAAGATAAAATTGGTTGTCCAAAAATAAAAATGCACGCAAAATTTGAAAATTTATCTGAATACGATTCCGATGGAATATAATTGAATCACTGTTATTCATTGGTATATTTATTTTCTCAAATGTACGCTAAAAACACTAGTTCTAAAATTTCAAATTGTTATTATGAACAATTAAACATTAAACTTAACTAATTTACTTATTGGAATTCGACACTTAACTGAAATTATTACTGATTTTTTTATTGGGAATTCGACACTTGACTGAAATATATAAGTGTAAAGCACTTCGAACCTCCACACGACGTCGTTTCAATCAATAACCGGTAACATGGGAAACGAAATATCGAGAAAAATCATTTTTTTCAACATCATCTTCGATTCGGTTACAGATCATCGACGCAAACCACTACACCGATCTCTTATATCCATCGACGGTCGCCGACGTCGATTCCGACATCCAGTCCACCAAAACCACGCATCTCCGACCAAACTCTCCGATCCTTTTACAAAATCCATGACTGTTTTGATTTTGAATTGCACATCGTCGTCATAGGGTTTTGGATTTAGATGGTTAAGTGATGAAAAGAGAACGGATTGGTGTGTTGATTGGAGTTTAAAGATGTTTTTTGTGGAGTAGGGAGGGTGGAGTTTGGCGATTTGAGAGGATATGGCGACGCCGCCGAGACCAGCAGCGAATTTGGATCTGTTTGATACGTACTTTAGGAGAGCTGATTTGGATCGAGATGGGAGGATTAGTGGAAATGAAGCTGTTATGTTTCTTCAAGCTTCTGGTTTGCCGAAGCACGTTCTCGCTCAGGTATGAGTTATTTAGGTTTCTGGATTTGCTTTGCTATTTGATTTTGTTGATGGTAATTCTGACTGTTTAATTGTATTGTATGTGCAGATCTGGACATATTCGGACCAGAACCGTATTGGCTTTTTAGGAAGAGCGGAGTTCTATAATGCTCTTAAACTTGTTACAGTTGCGCAAAGTAAGAGAGAACTAACACCAGACTTGGTGAAGGCGGCTTTGTTTGGACCAGCTTCAGCTAAAATACCTGCACCACAGATTAATTTGTCTGCTGTACCGGCTCAACAACCTACTTCTGGATCTGCACCTGGTCTTTCTCAGGCTGGTGCCAATGTGCAACCAGTCCCTCAGACATCTGGGGTTTGGGGACCAGTACCTCAACCAAAGCCAGTTTCAAATGCAAACTTGCAGAGGGCTCCTTCGCCTGGAAATTCAGTGATCAGACCAAATCAGCCGCCACATGGAGGCTCTGCTCCTAGTTCCGGTGGAATAGGCCCTGCTGGGGTGACTGGTCCTTCAAGTTCAATTAGACCGATGTTAGGAGTAGGCCCACAGCCGGTTAGCCAAGGAAGTGTTTTTACTGGGATGCAAGTTGGTGTTCCACCGCCAGGAGCGGCAGCAAGACCACCTAGGCCACCAGGATCTTCTGCTCCTATACAACAACAGGCTCCAAATAGAAGTTTTAGACCTCC
>JAWWMW010001265.1:0-12723 GCA_035048345.1 Echeveria elegans
AATCGACACGTAGACTCGTATCATAAAATCATAAGACTTTACCTCACAATAGAATCATATTATAATTTTTATATATATGACATATATGATTTTAAAAAAAAATTAAATGAATCGAAATTTTAAATTCAAAGCACATCAAGTTATAAAATAAATCACATCTCTATACAAGAATTTCAAAGTACATCAAGTTATTAATGGGAAGATTTACATAATAAGCATAATTTTACCTGTTATGACCTAGCGAGAAAGCTTCTGGAGCATCTATTATTTAGCATTTGAAATTGAAATTCTAAACCAACAGGTGGAACCAGCAGTTCATAGGCAAAATAAGGCTCAAAATAAAATTAATAGGTGTATTCATCTACGCGTAACTAACTTCCTTATATTTTTTATGATAAAATATAATAACAATAAAAAATCATGACATTATTCATCTACCAGTTATATGATGTATACAGAAACTCGTAAAAAATATTGTAGTTACGTAATTATGGACTTTTGAACTTTTGCAATTTTCGTATTTTGCACTTTTGTAATTTTGGAGACCAAAGTTGAAAAACTAAAATCAAAGTGGTAAACTCGTTCACATTTCTACAGATTTTAAATCGATTTTACTCGGGTAAAATCGGCGGCACCCGAGAATTTATCTGAAAAAGTTTTTACTTAAGAGTTTACTCAAAATGGATATATAAGTATGTAAAATCGGTAGAATCGTAAATTTAACTCGAGAGGTTAACGACCTTAATTTTGACCCTCTCTCATGACTATTCATGGCACCGCCACTGCATCTTATACTGGATTGATCTAATCAGTTACTGGTTTTAGCTGCAGCTTATGCTATCCTCAAGTACCTCACTGGAGGCCTGGTACACACATCATGCTCACTCTTCTCGACTTGTTTTTAAATGCATATATAACAATTTGTGAAAGTTTTTTTTTTTTTTTTTTTGATGGACATCCACTCCCTGTCAGATGAAGTGAGCAACCTCCAAGGTGTAATAGTGGAGATAGTCCTCACATTTTCCCTCTTCCCGGTCTATGCGACCATAGTCGACCCAAAGAAAGGAAGTGCAGAGGGCAGTGGACCGCTATTGAACGGATTCGTGGTGGGTGCAAACATCTAGGCAGGAGGTGCCTTTTTCTGGTGCATCCATGAACGTGAACCCAGCCAGATAATTCGGACCGGCTTGGGTAACTGGAGAGTGGGCTGATCACTGGGTTGGACCCCCTCATCGAGGGCGGTCTTGCCGGATTCATATTAATTCGAGCATTTCTTCATTGTTAGATCGCAGTTACTCTTACCAGAGATCAAGAAGCAGATAATTGATCATATCAGCCGATAACTGAACCTCCTTTCACTAGTGTAGTAGTGTGCATCGATCAGTGCATGCATGGAAGTTGCTCGTACAATTATGGTCATAGTTAAGAAATAGTCAAATTCGAATTAAGAATTGAATAAGTGGTCGTCTATTTTTATAGGATTAATATGTCAAGAGAGTGCCGATTTGGTATATTTTATTTTAATTTTGCAGGAAGTCCCGATTCTAAATTAAATTACAATTTGTCAACATGATTACGTAATTTGTGTCTGTGTCCGGTTAGATTTGAATTCTTAGTATTAGTACTGTAATAGATTAGGAAACACTATTCTAAATAAATTACGAAAATTCAGACATAATTGCAAAATTTAAAAACCGACTACTATTAATAAGTTCGAACACTAACACACACTATTAATTAAACTAACTACCAAACAACCGTTGTTGCTTGAAATAAAGTTGAAATATGATTTTCTATTGATAAGAATTTCGTCATGAAATTTTTAGATATAGGAACTCTATACCCCTGAACCTCCACCATATTAAATTTTAAAAAAAATGAAATATGGTCGGTGGTAAGAATAAGATCAAGAAAATAAATATATTTCCATGTAATTAGTTTTAAATATCCATTATACGTCAAATTTGGACTTTAATATCCAAAGTTCAAAATTTTTGATTTAAACACCCGAAGTTTGTCACATTTTTTGCCATCGCGGCCTCCAACCAAATATCAACTTAAAAAAACTTTAAAAAATGTCAACAAACTTTACAAAATTCAAAACTTCATAAAATAAATAAGCAAAATCCAACCATTTAGTATCACTTTCGATAAAAAAATTATGCCTTAGGAATATTTTAGTATAAATTTAATTTGATATTTCAAATATTTACCAAAATGTAGCACAAACTTTTATCAAAATATAAAAAATGTTCAATAGTTTGCCATTATGATTGTGTGTCTCTGAATTTAACGATTTTTTAAAATTTTGTTTGCTATGTTTATATGAAATGTTATGGAAAATTCAAGCTTTGTGAAACATTTATATTTAAAAAAATAATAATAATTTTAAAAAAATTTAAATTTAGAGACATACAAAATCAGAAAGGCAAACTATTGAACATTTTTTTATATTTTTGATAAAAGTTTGTGCTATATTTTGATAAATATTTGAAATATCAAATTAAATTTATACAAAAATATTCTTAAGGCATAATTTCTTTATCAAAAGTGATACTAAATGGTCGGATTCGATTATTTGTTTTATTTGTTTTAATTCTTTTAATTTTTTTTTGATATTTTTTAATTTTTTTAAAGTTGATGAACGCGATACCAAAAAATGTGACAAAATGTCTGAATTTGGGGTATTAAAGTCCGAATTTGGCGTATAGCGGGTATTTAAAACTAATTATCTCATATATTTCTTATAACTCAAAGAGATAATTACAAATGAAAATAAGAGTAAAAAGGCAGAGTTTCTTGTAGATCCAAAAGATAGACCGGAGAAGTGCACTACACCAATCTCGCAATTTAGCATCCAAACATTTGCGTCCAACATAAATGGATGCAAATATAGCCTGCACGTGGATACAGATGTCAAAATCGATGCTATTTTACGTGTGAAAATTTGACAACAAATATTAGCGTCCATATGGACGCTAACTATGGTGTAAAAATTTGGCGGAAAGTATTTGCGTCCACGTGGACGCGAACATTTAGTTTATATAAATTTTTTTAATTTAAAAATCAATTAGCGTTCACTTGGATGCTGATTTATTTTTAAGTTAAAAAATATTTACAAATATAAATCTTAGTGTCCATGTGGACGATGAATGTTTATATTTTTAAATATTTTTAAAATTAAATATAATGTAGCATCCACGTTGATGCTAATGTTTATTTTTTTTAATATTTTAAAATTAAAAATAAATTAATTGAGGTAATATTATTAATACTTTTGAATATTAGAATTTAAATTATTGTTATGCCATACATACACAAAATTGAGGTACTTAATTTACTTCAAAATTTAATTCAATTGCTTTTGTGACAGAATTATCTCATTATGAGGGATTTGAAAATTTTTAAGGGTCAAGAGGGCTTGGCGATTTTAAAGGGTTTGAAGGGGTTAAGAGGAATTGAAGGGGTTAAATTTGAAAGATTTGGAGAGTTTGGAGAG
The DNA here is from genome assembly GCA_035048345.1 of Echeveria elegans. Lineage (NCBI taxonomy): Eukaryota > Viridiplantae > Streptophyta > Magnoliopsida > Saxifragales > Crassulaceae > Echeveria > Echeveria elegans. The sequence goes on from JAWWMW010001265.1 coordinate 3,500, forward strand.
TCAAAATGGTTTGAAATGGTTATGAAGGTTTGAAGAGTTTGAAGGGTTAAGAGAGTTTGAAGGGGTTGCGAGGGTCTTTTGGAGGGTTAAGCGGATTTAGAGGGTTTGAAGAGGTTTATGAGCTATATCCTAGATGATAAAAAATATATTTATTCCATTTAACTTCCAATGCTTCGTATAAAACTCATAATCATATAATTACATTAAGTATAACTAATAACTATATAATTACTTAAAGGGTTTGAAGATTATATATAGTTTTAAAGTGTTAGACCATTAGAGGGAAATGATGTTTTAAAGAGTCAGATTATTTTGGAGGTTACATAGTTTTAAAGAGTTATATGATTAGTATTATATCATGTATCATTTGGTTTTGACATACATATCATTTGATTATTATTCACTAGTCTTTCCTGCACACTCCACAAATCAAGCATGGATGGTAACCGTCAATTTAGGAGGTGGGACGGTTATAAATTACTGCCAAAATATGATAACCGCCAAAACATGCTCCCCAATTACATATATGGAGATTATTTCATTTTTGTACTACAAAATGATTTCCAAATTTTGTACTGCAATATTAGCATCCACATGGACGCTAATATTCGACTTAGTTAATCATTTAGCATCCAATGTTTAGCTTTGAAATAATGCTTTAATTAGAAATACATCAACGTACACGTGAACGCTAATATTCGACTTAAAAATCGGGTAAATTAATGGACGCTCAATTTAAAAAAAAAATTAAAATTAAATATTGGCATCCACGTAGATGCTAAATGATTAATTTACACACGTGGACGCCAATTTTTGACTAAAAACCCGCCATCTAACAAAAGATAAGGCGGTAAATCAAATAGTTTCTATTCGATTAGAAACTTTAAATTTATTTAATTATTGAACATTTTATTTTTTTGTAGGAGGCCCAGCTCGGGAGGCCAGTCACGCATCACAAATTGATGGTCCACACTCACGCACGCGCGGCAGAGCGTACTCGGTTAGTGGATCAGCGTTCGCAAGAGATAAAGGTCAGTTGTGTAATTTTAATTATTTTCAATTATTCTCAAATAATTATTTTTTAATTATTATTTATTATTTCAATAATTATTAAACGTGTATTAGGAGCGGACTCAGGAAATCCTCACCTAAAGGAGCAGTCAGTCTGAGACGTTGTTGTCGTTTCAAGATTTCTACGACACGTACTTCGTGGCTGTCGGCGGGGTTGGCCCGAGCGGTGCAGTTTTCGAAGTTGGAGGAGCAGCACCAGACTTTTTTCAGCCATCAGATATCGACCTCCCGGCGCGATGCCACTCGTCCGATTCGACTAGAGCGCCATAATGACCATCTGACACAAGAGATGCAGCAGATCCGGGATCATCTGGCAGAGATACAGGAATTTGGCCAGAGGATGGAGGCTTTCATGCCCCAGATGACGACCAATCAGTTAGGTCTGTCTTCTTCCAGTCACGCACCGCACTCAGACGGATTAGGTATAGGGTTTTTATATAAAAAAACTAATTTATGTAAATATATTTTATTTTCAAATGTTTATATTTAAAAAATATTTATATGGTTTAGTAATTACTCCAATGCGATGCAACCATTTCATTTCTGTTTTCACATTCTTATTATGCTACATCACCACTTGTTAATTTCTGAACATTACTCTTGGTAACGAATATCAATAAAACTACATATCTGCAATCATTTAGTAGCATTTTTATGATCATGTGTACGAAATTGTTCATAAATAGAGTAACTCTAAAACAATATAATACGAAGCCATTTCAGAAGAAATTCACTTTCCTTGGCATAGAAAACAATGGATTTTGGGGCATGTAAGTAAATGCTACATATGTTCAGAAAATCCATTAAATACCTGTTTTCGCAGTGTGAAACTGTATGTTGGTAAAAATGCCAAATTTTACAACCCTTTCCCTTCAATTTTATCAAGAAGAAGAAAAACATGTTAGCCGTAGCAGGTTGGGAGGTAGTATAGATCAGCTAACAAACGAGCCAGATTTAGGATAAAAAAAAATTGTACCTATAGAACGGAAGCGCTTTTTCAGAGAGCATAACTTTGTGACCCGTAGATGGCACTAAAAAGGAGACATGATCAGGAGAGTACCTGCTGTCAACATAAAATGAATCCTACCGAACCAGCTCTGGTTAATCAACCACTATCTTTCAAAGCCAGCAATGGCTCTCTGTTTCGTTTCAATTTTATAGGATTGCCCCCAAAGGGACTCCAGCAAGGACTCGAAAAAGAGTACAAGTTGGTCGGCAATCAGAATGTAAACAAAGCAATTTCAAACATTTCAAACTAGAATACCGAATGTGTTATTACCCCATATAACTACATCTAAAGATGCCTACGCAACACAGCAAGCTAGAAATGAATTCATGGCTCGATACTGAGTTCGGCTTTAACTGTTTCAACACTACCATCTTCATAACACTATCATTTGAAAAGCAAATTAAGTAAAAATGGAAACATCATAGCTCGTATGCAACAATCTTCCATTTCACATAACGGATGATCCATAAAACACTAAAATAACAAAAGCAATTAACAACATCAGTACAGTGGTGTCTTCTCATAAATGATGATACATTTGAAGATAGGTTCAAGATTTAGAGACAGGAGAATTCCGTAACAGCAAATCAAACACTAAAATAATGAAAGCAATTAGCAAGTTGACCTAACTGTTTGTTAATGTATGATACTTTTTTAGTTTTATCACCTATCAGACCGTGAGCAAAGATCATCTTTTCACTTAAGACTGTAAATAAAAGTGGCAAGCAACAAATCCATAGGCAATTCTTATGCATAAGGTGAGTGATTAATGTTGGTTTATACCTTTCATAATATTCAAACAGTTTTCTGGTTTGGCATAGCAGAGCATATTCGATAAAATAATGTTGGTTTATACCTTTCATAATATTCAAACAGTTTTCTGGTTTGGCATAGCATAGCAGAGCATATTCGATAAAATGGAGGAGCAAAGGTAACCTAGTACACATTGATTCCTCGTCACGACTGCAATATTCCAGAACAAAACAGATGATAACAAAATTTTTGAACAAGAAGATCAGACGTCAGCATCAACTCACATTCATAAGAATGATGCGTAAATGGATTTTAGCAAGGTTGGGGCCATCAGAAATTACAGAGCATATATATTACTACTTAATCAATCAACACACCCAGCATTACCCCTTAATCATTCTGGTGTACCCTCGTTGAGGGGAAACTGTCTGCCACCTAATAAACAATTTTGCTGATTAAAATTCTGTGGGAATCAAGGCTGGAAGGGAACATATAAAATCACAACATGTTCCTCCAGGCAGCCCATCAGGGCATGACCTGTTGGTGAAGGGAAGTAATTGAACACCCTCACATATAAGTATCGGATCGGGTGGGGTAAAGGGTAGAATATAAATATAGTCATGTCCCCCATCCAATCAAATCTAATTACTCTTGTTGAAGCCTTAATAACAAAAAACAAATGCTAGTGGAGATCGGGGGCCCTTAAAATACCAAGTTGGTTAATATTTTACCTTACCACAGAGTAGAGAGTACCAAAGTACACAGTCATGCAAAAGCTTAGAATATTATATCACGAACCTAAAACATACTTTTAGAGTGAGTCGAAAACTGGTGAAGACCATAAAACATCATGAAGAGTTCAACCTTGACCTCTACTATAACCTAATGCTGTACAGAAACCAATTACTTGACTATGCTAAGCTGAGGAGTAAACTAGCCATTAAATACCAAAACTGTGAAAGGTACAGGGAATTACTCTATGCAAAGAAATAGATAGGTATGACTGCATCATAATAAAACATCACAATCGTGCTTAAAACCATCCTCTTCGATTATTCACACAGTTATTGTTAGATATTTTTACCAAGGAAAACATATAGTGACACGTGTTTGCTGGTACTAGGTGAGTTACCTTCTTCATCCAACCAAATCATCGTCGATGAAGTTTAAGCTTCAAAGCGAAATTTCGCTGTTGGGTTGGGGCAGACAGGTGGGCAGACCTGTGGATCAGCAAATCAGAGTCAGCAACATAACATACCATCCAAAAATAGTAAAAATAGGAAAAGGTGTAACACTACTGCTTCCATAACGAGAAAGGACTAATAACGAAAATGGGAGAATGATTAATTCCCTCTCTTGTGGAAAACATCATCATTTGAGATTTGAATCTGTAACATAGAAACAGCTTGCACATTGTGCATTATCCTATTTGATTAGTTATTATATTTGAACATATTCGACGGTGCTCAAATGTCTCACTCCGACATTCTCTACTGGGCAGCTTAAATCAGTTATCACATTGATAATTCAGATATTCAAGAATGATCAATTGTCAATAAACAAGAGGGCATATCTTCCTTGAAATATCATTTGAAATGATTTCCAAGGGTGTCCCCCAAAAATAATAATGCCATGCTGCATACAACAACATCTTCATAATGATCAAAACAATCGCTACCGGTTTGCATGATCCATCTAATGCCGCACAAACATTTTGGAGCCATAACATACTTATGGTCAATTTTCAGAATCAGGACTCGCGTCCGCATCTTTCTACCCATATGGGCTACATACTACCGTGATTGGAAATCAGACTGAACCTTAGTACAGTATTCTGGAGCAAAGATGGTTTCATGAATTAAACGTGGAATGTATCTAAGGCATACAAGTGAAACTTGTGCATGCATAAATGTTGCGACTCTAGAATATGTATGTTTCCATAATGGAGCACTTAACCTGATTCCACTTCCTGTACATCGTTATTTTCCAATTACTTTGTACACATGAAGACAGAATGAACCCGCATTTAAAAAAAGAATAAACTAATCTTTAGTTAAACTTCATTCTAATGGAAATGTAATTCCCAAGCCCCTGTCTTCTTGTGCAAAGGAATGACACCAATCAAGATTCCTTGATGTTTCTCCTTCCAAGTCTCTCTATAAATGCTTCCATTGACATTCCTTCGTCATCATAACCTGGCCCTGTTGAGCACTGAAACTTTCTAAACCTCCACTGCTTTTCTTAATTAGTTTCTATGGCTTCCCTATCACCCTCCACAGCACTTAGGTTTGCAAAATTATCACAAGCTACAGCTCTGAATGCAAGCGTTCATCTTCAGAAAGAAGCATCTTTTAATGAGAGATGTATTTTCAGTATGAAAAGCAAAAGGAGTGGCTTAACTGTGACACGAGTTGCCACCAAACCCCACGTCACAGTTCCTGCAAAGGAATCAGACGCACCGATTATCCAGAATCAGGTCCATACCGCATGGACAAGTATCTGGCAGGAGAGGTGGGAAGGGGAACTGGATGTTGAAGGCAAATTACCACTTTGGCTGGTATGTTAACAAACATTTAGCTTTTAAATGATTGTTTACGATGATCTTCACAGCAAAAAGATTCATCCATGACTGATTATTTCTGGCTAGCTCGATACTATCTCATCCAGCCATTTTGTTTTACAATTTTTTGTTTGGTGCATGTGTTTTATTCATATCTAAGAAATACATCGACTAGGTCATTTACAGTTAAATTACTTCTTGCAATTTCGATGCTACCTCATCAAGCTATTTTTGTTTAACATTCATTGTCCTTGCATGGGTGTCAGACATGCATCTCTAAGGAGACAACAACTAGGTTAGCAGTGAAGGATGTACTTTAAACACTAGCTTATTCTTCCTCTTTGCAGTGAGTCATTCCGTCGTCATTATCACAAATATCGAATCTTCATCATACTCAATAAATACAAATGAAAATAGTTCATGCTGAGTACCCAGGTGCTCCAAATTATGAACCATTCAAAATCAGATGATAAAATGATAAATTGTGCATAGTATTTTTTGTATTTTCTTTGGCGAATTAACTATGTTAAGTTTTACTTAGATATTAGCATGATGAAAGTATGCACCAGAAAATAACAATGTACATAGTAACTGGCATTACAGCCATTAGGGAGATATTATTGAATTCCAAACATACAGGTAAGATGTTATAATTTTGGTGATAATTTGTTGGATCTTTACTGAGTGAACAAACTACTGACAAATAAAGTATAAACTGATACTTGATATGACTAATACTTTAATGAAATATGCAGAATGGGACGTACCTGAGGAATGGACCAGGGCTCTGGAACATAGGTGACTACCAATTCCGCCATTTGTTTGACGGATATGCAATGCTAGTCGGCCTCCAATTCAAAAATGGCCGACTAACTGCTGGGCACCGGCAGATTGAGTCTGATGCATATAAGGCTGCCAAAAAGAACAAAAAACTGTGTTATCGTGAATTCTCTGAAGTACCCCAACAAAACAATTTTCTATCATACATGGGTGATCTAGCAGGCCTATTTTCTGGTGCATCACTGACTGACAATGCCAACACAGGCGTCGTCAAACTTGGTGACGGCAGAGTCATCTGTTTGACAGAAACACAGAAGGGGTCTATCATAGTTGACCCGGACACATTGGAAACAATTGGGAAGTTTGAGTACACTGACTCGCTAGGCGGGCTCATTCACTCAGCTCATCCAATAGTGACAGACAGTGAGTTTTTGACCTTACTGCCAGATTTGATTAATCCTGGTTACTTAGTAGTGAGGATGGAACCTGGGAGCAATGAGAGGAAGGTGACCGGAAGGGTTGACTGCCGGGGCGGGCCAGCTCCAGGTTGGGTACATTCTTTTCCAGTGACAGAGCATTATGTGGTGGTACCAGAAATGTCATTGAGATACTGTGCGCAAAACCTATTGAAAGCTGAGCCGACGCCGTTGTATAAGTTCGAGTGGCATCCACAATCCAAAGCTTTCATGCATGTTATGTGTAAAGCTAGCGGGAAAATTGTGAGCTTACTCGATCCAGAACAACCCAATGGCATATACTAATTTGTGCCCGACTCCTGATGTTAATCTTTTGTTTTCACACAACAGGTGGCCAGTGTGGAAGTTCCACTATTTGTTACATTTCACTTCATCAATGCCTATGAAGAAAAAGATGAGGAAGGAAGAGTTACAGCAGTAATAGCTGATTGCTGCGAGCACAATGCAGACACAACTGTGCTAGACAAGCTGAGGTTAAAAGAACTTAGATCCTCTCACGGTGAAGATGTATTGCCAAATGCTAGGTACACCACACACTTTTTAAATTTTCGTGACTCAAAAAGTATACGCGTGACCACATGAAACTGAAAGGTTAAATTTTATACTAATATTAATTATCAATTTTGATCGGCATGTACAGGGTTGGAAGGCTAACGATACCTCTAGATGGGAGCCCAAATGGGACACTGGAATCAGCAATGGACCCAAACTTGCATGGAAGAGGCTTAGATATGTGCAGCATGAACCCTGCCTATCTTGGCCAAGATTACCGTTATGCCTATGCTTGTGGGGCACAGCGTCCTTGCAATTTCCCCAACACCCTGACCAAGGTAAAGGAAGCATTTAAATGTTATTCTAAGAAAGATCACTCTATTGTCACATTCAAACACGGAGAACATGAGATTTAATGAATATCAACAAAATATACAGCTTGATTTGAAAGACAAAAGTGTAAAGACCTGGTATGAGGAGGATACAATTCCATCAGAACCATTCTTTGTGGCACGTCCAGGAGCAACAGAGGAAGATGATGGTACTTTATCCAAATTGGTTATAATGCTTATTACATTTATACTTTGAAATCACTTTGTAACTAGTTCCGGTGTGCAGGTGTGGTGATTTCCATGGTCAGTGAGAAGAATGGCGGTGGCTACGCGGTGGTGTTAGATGGATGCACATTCCAAGAGATGGCCAGGGCAAAATTTCCTTATGGGCTTCCTTATGGTCTTCATGGATGTTGGGTCCCCAAAAAATAGCTCACTAAATAAGTTGAGTATGGTAATTGAGCAACTGATCGTGATCTCAGATTCACACATATTAAGCATGGCATCGAGTGATGAACTAGGTGAATTTTCCGGTACATTAGCACTTAGCAGCTTTGTCCATCCAATAATCAAGTTGGAAAATCAATCTTGATGGGATCAGACCTGTAACGTGATATGTTGATAATATAATATCAGTTTCTTTGAAAGTAATCGAACCCTTTAAGTTTCTAACAACATCAAAACTTCTAGGTCCACTCCTGGCCTAACTGCATACATTTACTGGCAAGAGATACTTTACCACAATTAAATTGTTCTCATAGTAGGTAGAGACCTAATTTGGAACAAACTCATCATGACGCACTACAAGGGTGTATCTAATTAAATAAGACCCTCCAAACAATCTGTTGATTGAATATATTTCATAATTCAGTAAAAGGTAGCTCAATTTTGGTAAATCATAATTGGGTCAGATGGATTAACTTAGTCTCAATGTATGAAATATAAGGGTCTAAACTTCAGCACGTCACTACGGTCATCTAAAAAGTAAAGGAACATTAGATGACGGCGCTTGTTTTTTGCAGCAACAACCATCTTATATTCTAATTATTCTCAATTTTGTGGAAAAAAAAGTATACGAAGATCACATGTAAAGACATACATCAATTCACATGGCGTTCGTGATCTAGATCTCAAGTCAGTGCTGAGAATGAAACATTTTCAGCTATGGGATAAAAAAAATACAATGAGAATGTCACAGACCTGTACATGTCCGAGCACCACCTGAGAGTGAAATCGACAGCCACAAATGGTGGAAAAAACACCCAACCACGCCCTAATCCCGAACCGATCGATCATCGTTGAAAAAACCCTAAACGATCTCCATCAACTTTTCAAAATGAGGGAGAGTGCAGAGTGAAGACTGTGCTTCAAAATTGAACCTCCGCAACGTTTGGTCACGAGAATAGGTTTACTCTCGACGCGGATAACAATAAACCGGAATCTGGCTGCGGTTTTATCATCTCTTCGTCGCCTGCGCTGCACATTATAACGATCGCGTAATCCGATGTTGGGTTCTGACAAGGTACGATTCGTTCATTAGTCAACGTTATCAACTTTTTCGAACAGTTCTGCAGTTTGTTACTTCCGGTAATTTGGTTGATTAATTAATTAAATTTGAAATTGCGTCTGACCAATCTATTGGTTAGATTCAGTTATTGACGTTCCTGTAAGATCTATGTCGAAGTGGTTAAATATGCATAAAGTAACGACACAGTAATTGGTTACCCGGTTCGGCTCCTTTAAGGCTTAGT
>JAWWMW010001266.1:9464-29131 GCA_035048345.1 Echeveria elegans
CAAAATCGAAACTCAAACTCAACGTATGGTAAAATTGAAACACAAACTCAAAAACAGGGCAATTTATAGATTTTTTCCGATTTTTATGGCTGCTATCCAAAGACAAGGCTTCACACAAGGCTTGTTTGGCAGTACTGTGAATATCAGTTTGGAGTCTCCTTTCCCATTGACCTTTTAAGAGGCTAGTTTCACTCCTAGACCTACTTCTATGTCCATCGATATCGTCTTCATTACCTCCTCCAGACTGAAGCTTCATCAGTTTCTTCTTTAGATGAGTATTCCAGTAGTTCTTAATATCATTATCAGTTCTCTGAGGCAAGTATGATGCCATTGCAGCCCACCTAGAGATATTTGAACCAAGTAATTAATATAGAAAAAAACATCCAAAACATTCTTAGCTGGGAAAGTCTTATGAAAACGCATTCATACCTATTGCCTAGAAGGGCTTGAAGATGGATGATCATCTTCTCTTCCTGATCCGAGAAGTTTCCGCGACGAATTCCAGGCCGGAGATAGTTAGTCCACCTCAGTCTGCAACTCTTACTACATCTTAGCAAACCTGAAATACAGCATAAGGAAATATGAAGGTCGACAAATTATTGTTATTGATAGAGTAAAGAAAACAAGTATAACACACTGAATATTACTATACTAAAGTAATGTGGATTCAATTATTTTCCACCGCATAATGAATACTTGTGTCACAGAGTAGGTGAAGTATCAATTAATATAGTCAATTAAATGATGAAACCAAACTCAACCTAATGCCACTAATAATTATCTACTATAGAAAACTGGTGTTTTAGCTAGACCAGCAAACCAGTTTAGTTTTTTACATCTATCAAAGCCCAAGCAAAGCTCTTGTCTGTGGGATCAAATCTTAGGTTTTGATGTTAGAGAGAAGTACTGATCAGCGGCAGAGACGAGAATGAGAAACATGAATCAATGTCTTACCAGTATTGGTTGGAACAGCCCTCCAGTTTCCAAGACCATGTTCTTGAATGTAAGTGACTAGGATGATGTCCTCTTCTGGAGTCCAAGGACCTTTCTTCACACCAATTTTATCACAACATGGAGGTCTTCCCATTACTCGTATATAACTCTTCAGAAAAGAAATGCTTCAAAGTGGAGAGACAGAAGGCGTCCCAAGAGAGATCAAGACTTTTTCTCTCTAGCTATTTCTATTTCTCTCCAATTTCACGGTGCTCACTCTATGCTTATCTCTAAACTGGGTAAGTTGAGATGGTACCAGTGGTGAGTGTGTATATATGGCTAAAATAAGAAAGAGAGGAGAGAGGGGGAGAGACTAAATAACGCTGACCTGAAGCCTGAAATGGGGACTAGTGAGAGAAAGGTAGGCAAAGAGTCAATTGGTATTTGGTACCATCAAACAAAATGTAAAAATTAAATAAATAAAAAGTAAACAATCAAGTGATGAGTGATGACGTTGTTTCGAAAAATTAGTCAGCCGCTTAGATTAATTGTTGTATATTTTGTTTTTGCAAAAAGTATTTTTGAGAGGAGTGAGTGTACTAGCTACTGGCATTGACTAATGTCAGTTTGATTTATTAGGGAAGGAATGTTCCAATAAAGAATTGCTAAGTTGGACATTCAGTTTTCAAGATGATTCGATTTTTTTAGAAATACAATTTATTAGGCTCTTGGACCTGTAACTATTATTGGTAACAGTAACTAGTAATAACTCCCCCCCCAAAATGCAGCTCTCAATGAATTATTCTATCTTGTTTTAATTGAAAAATGCATAATTAGGGTTTGGACAGTCATAGATGGCTGAGACCTGAGAAGTTTGTTTTCTAGGAATTTAAAGCCCCTCTTTGTCCTCATGTTGATTTGTCAACCTTTTGCTTGTACCCCTAATGTTTTCGTTTATATTTGATCATGTTTTGTACTTTTGGCTAATTAGAAATCATGATTAATCTTACTTTCGCTAATTAATATTTGGAGCCCTAGAAGATTGTTTTCCATATCCCTACTACATAATTGTTGGCAGTTACTAAAATATATTTAATTACTTTTAAAAAATATGAGTATTTACTAAAAAATATATATATAAATATATTACAATTAAATTTTTATAAATACTCAAATCTATTCTTATAAATAAATAGCAAAACGGACCTAAAACTAAATGTAAAAAGATATAATTACCCTTTATTAAACAAATAAAATGACTAAACTATTCATTATCCATTAACCTTTCTAAGCCCATACTTGAAGCCTCAAACTTTAAACACCATAAAATAATACAAAAAAATTAAAAAAAATTAAAAATAAACATTAAAATTAAAAAAAGTAATCAAGTGGAGACACGAAAAAAATATAAGCAAAAATTATATAAAATAAAACGTAAAAATTTTAAAAATAAATATTAAAATAAAAAATTATGCGGAAAAAGATTTCACGGAGATTCAGATGGAAATACAAAAAAAATTCGTCGGGACGATGGGCGGTACGCTAGTATTCAAATAATATACCAAAAAAATTAGAGTAAAAAGGCACAGTGAGAGACTGTGCATCAATTGCGAGTAATGCCTTAATGGGACAGAAGGACCCAGAGCAGTAAATAATCGAAAATCGGTAGTCGTACTCACGTACTAAATCAAATAACGTGGTTAGTTTGAACAAGATGCATGCGGTTTCCTTAATCATGTAAAGTAAAAAATGATGATTTTTCGCAATTAATCGCTCGTGGAATCCGATTCCGGATCTCGGTGCACATCTCTAGATTCTAGCTATGTTTGATTAATTAGTGAAACTGTACTTTTGTTATTTTGTAATTTGATTGTGGAGTCGACAATTTTCTATCAAAATTGGATTGCAGCATGTGATATGATACAACTGGGATGTGGGGAGAGAAATATAATCAAAGATCCAAGTCAGTGGTCGTCTAGGCTTATCATGGTAATTAATGTGAAAACTAGACACAAAACTTTGTCCTCCATTGTATGATTTTAAAAATGTGATTAGTGACTTCACATCAGCTAAAGAACATATTTGTGTGTAAACATACTAATGTTTTGGACTCTTTGCAAGAGATGCGCACATATGAAGAGACGCATCCGATCAAATTTGAGCAACCCGTTTTCCTGTATCAGATTGTTACAAATGAGGGATTTAGGTAACAATTCTTTGAATATTGTTTATCTGAGCGGTGATCGAGTTCAATAAAAAAAAGCGTGTTTGACTTTCAAAAGTATAATTTTTTGAATTTTGTTTTACACTGCTAGTAGATACTGATAGAGTTTCCAAGTCAATGATATTCCGAGGTGGTCTGGATTAATATTGCATTTTGATTCTCTGATGAAGGTTCAATATCAATCTATGCCGGCTAACATGGTTTAGTAGGAACGCGAATAAGCATAAAAGACTGCTTATCGATATTTAAATTGATCAAAGGCTATAAGAAGGCAGAAGGAACATTATATATCTATCATTGTGGGATGAGCTCTACAGTGCTTAGATCGTCAAAAGAGGTGGAGGCTGCGTGCGATTCGTACGTAGAGGGAGACAGACACGGTTGCAGATCACACTCGAATGAGAGGAAGCTGCAGTGGGCCAACTGTCTCATTCTTTTATTCTTGAGATGGTAATACTATCTCTTGGGAATTCCAGCTTCAACCGCTAAAGTTACTTTTAGTTCAACTAAAGCTGTTTATAATGCTTACTATTTTCGCTTTGAAAGAAGCAATTTGGTTTAAAGAATTTTATAGGAAATTGAAGGGATGTCTTATGTGTTACAGTGTTGTTTATGGACAACCAAAGTGATTTGTGCTTGTCCAAAACACACATAGATGACATGCTACCTTTTATCAGGGAATTCAGTGATTATGAGAAATTTAAATTAGCGAAACTCTTGGTACGCTTAACCTGTTGTGGCCTTGGAGCGAAGTTAGTTCTTGTTTCCAATTTTGTGTTTTTGAAAGAATACTTTGAAGATTGGAAAGATGTCCAGAGCTGATTTAGGGTATGTTCTTTTGACATTAATTTAATTTCAGTTCAGTTCAGTAGATAAACAATCACTATTTTTAAATTTATTTTAAAAGTGTAATAAGACTTGAAACTATGAGACAAGCCTAAGACGCATTCACTATTGTCAAAACTATTTTTTAAAATTAAAAATAATATGCAAATGTAATTAATTAATTAATTTTAAATTTTCTGTTCAGTTCAGTTCATGTCAAAAAGAACAGATCCTAAGTATCACCAACAAACATACAAGTGAAGTAAAGCTGATGTATGGGGATGCACGGCCTGGTGAAAAGTGTAGTTTTCTTCATTCCAAAATCCACTTTGGCAAAAGTCTTGTTAGTAACTCATCGGTTTAAGAGGGGACATTTGTTAATATATCTGTAAACACAGACGCGCGATTGAGTCTCAGATATTGAGGTGCAAAAACAAAGCGTCTCAGCACGTATAAAAGTATATGTCTTCTTTGACGAAGTCATCCATAATATATATTCAATTTGGGATTTTCCGGCTCTATGTAATCTTCATCCGTTCTTGGTGCTCTTTGAACAATCTTTTCCTCGAATGAAGGTGTGGAGGTTGACGCTTACCAATCTGTCCTAATGCATCGTTAGCAGCCGATTCTACGTGTTGAACATATTTTTGAGAAGCTTCATTTTTTGTTCTTACTGTCTTAGAATCATGAGTTGTTGCTTGTGTTTGAGATTGTGTACAATTTGTGCCTATTCTAGGCGCTTGTTAAGTGGATTTTGGGTTGAGACATCCACATTAGGGCTTCAAGGTTTTCCACCCCCGATTCTGTGGTTTCCTCGTTAAAAGTGTTGTGTTAGCTTAGGTTAATCTATGTTTGATTATTTATACTAATTCACATATCTAAAAATGCCTAATCTTTTTTCTGAATGCCGTTAAAAATCAGTCATAATAATTATCTAAACATACTCCATGCATGCTTTAGCTAGGCAAAAAACTTACCATGTAATTTACAAAATGTGAAAACTGGTAACACTTAGCTGGGCGAAAAAACTGAGTTTTGTAACAAGAAAGAAAATGAGAGATCAACCTCACAAGCTCACAGACATTTATACAGAAAGCCACACAATCAATGCATGCATACATTTTGTGGTCATTTGCAGTATGTCAGTACTGCAGCATTATTTCCAGAGAGAAAACACCACGAATTTGAAGTTAGCACTGCTCAAAATGCAGTGTTGCATGTGTTGTTGTGTCTGGCTGGAAAAGAGAGGCTTTTAATTCACTGTCTCCACCAACTACTCACGTGCCCTTGTTTTCTTGTTTCCATTTGGTGATTTGGAATCCCACTGTCAATAATTATTTTACTATATTTTTCATTTTATTATTCATATTTCCAGTTGCTTTACGGCAAATAAATAAGCACATGATATGTATATTATAGAAAAAGAATGGCATATACAATTTTTTTCAGATGACATTCTTCTATTTTTTTTCACATTTAAAACTCGAATATTTTTACTGTTAACGATTCAACATCTTCCGTCACAACTCACAATAAACAGAAATATAATTGACTACTTAATCGTAATTTTTAAAATAAAACGGATCCGATTGAAAAAAAAATACAAATTGACCCCTCTTCCTCCTCCTTTACCACCACCCCTCCTCCTGCACCTCCCCCATCCTCCTCAGGTGGTGGTTGAGGGGTCAATTTATATTTTTTATTTTTTCAATCGGACTCCTATTGTTTTTAAAATTACGATTAAGGGGTCATGTCGTTAATTGTAACGGAGAGTGTCGAATCGTTAACGGCGAAAATATGCGGGTGTTTAAGTATGAAAAAAAGAAAATGATGTAATCTGGAAAAAATGATACAAATACGATTTTTTTTATAATTAATCCAATATTAATTGCCCCTTTTCTGTTTGGGGACACTGCAGAATGATCTGATACATGAGTTGCTCATTTATTCGTTTTCCTTAAATTTCTACTTCCACCTTAACCCATTTCCTCTATTGATCTGTTACAAATTGCAATCTTAATTACCAAATAAAAATTTGTTTAAACACATGAAATTTTATTTGTCACTTTTTGAGTTTACATAGAGACTTGTGATTCCCTACTTTATCCATATTGGTAATAATGATTTTAATCACACATGTCTATTTTAACTACTAAAATATTTACTACGTAGTACCTACTACTTTTAATGTGATACATTTTTGCTTGGAGCAAGTAAGTTGCAGGAATTTATCTTTATAGTTAACGGTTAAAGTTAACATAAATAATTAGAAGTAGCATGTGAAATGAACAGATTTAATCTATGTACGAAGTATTAATTTAATGAGGTGCTAATAAACAAACACAAAAGGGAATGTTTGGACTTACAGGTATAATAATATTGTAACTGCAGGTGATAATAGGTGCGCTGGTTGAGTCGAGGAGAGAGCAATTTCGTTAATTAAGTAAGAGCTAGTAAAGAAATATGCTAAGTATTTTACATTATTTAAAAAAAAAGTATTTTACCTCATTTGAGTTCCGAATTTTACATAAAAATTGTTTTGAAATGAGTTTCGTTACGTTTTTTGAGAAGATTGCACCCATGATGTATGTGATTAGTTTCGTGATTAGGAACTATAGCATCAAGATCATTTTGATATTGTTTTCATCAAGTAACTTTCCAATGGGATCAATGAAAGTGAAAATTAGACTACAAATTTGGGAATTAGAATTGTTTGAGGCCGGGGAGACAAGCGTTATGCATCTCAATCAAAAGGATAATAACACTGCTAAACTTATACGGATGTAATTCCATCGACAAAATCGTCATAAAGTTACAAAATTGAATAAAATGCTTATTTTGATGAAATGGAATTGATCATACCATGGAGGGTCCTATCTAGGGTTTAGGGTTTCCCTCCAGCTGTATGATTGTCGGAACAGAATATGCAAGCTCTGATTCTCTGAAGCCAGGTGTTGTGAGTCATGAGTAGAGAGGAATCCCAAGACACGTAAAACTGTCAAGATGTTAAAGAATAAAAAAAACACTAGCATAATGATAGATGCTGTTGATGATGATGATGATCACTGATCAGGATTGGTAAGTGCGAGTGTTGTGAATTGCTTTATGTAAAGGGGTTATATTTTGTTTGAAATTTCGACACAATTTTTTGACTTGGGGATTGGGACCCCGTTGAGAGGGAGAGGACAGCAGTGTCTTTATGGATTGAATGATGAAAGAAGGCAACACCTCACGTGGAGATACTGAACCCTAAAGGTACATGTCCTTAAACTCATCTTCCATTGCATTTGTCCAACACCTCACTATACCCAAAATTATAGATAAAGGAAGCTGCACTACTCACAAGCATGAGATAATGATATCAACATGTTTTGTTTCTTCCAAATCAAGCTAAACTTTTGTACAACACATCATTAGGTATCCATG
This sequence comes from Echeveria elegans, assembly GCA_035048345.1. Classification (NCBI taxonomy): domain Eukaryota; kingdom Viridiplantae; phylum Streptophyta; class Magnoliopsida; order Saxifragales; family Crassulaceae; genus Echeveria; species Echeveria elegans. The sequence goes on from JAWWMW010001266.1 coordinate 16,873, forward strand.
GAGCCAAGTGAGACTATAGACAGCCAAAGAATTTGGAGGTAATCGTGCTTAACTGATCTTTTAGTAGTCAAAGATTATATGATATAGCCGATAATTATGAGTTACCCAAATGAAGAAAAATTAGTTTGAATAGATATGGAAACTCAACAATTGCTAAAGATGCAAAACCATGATTTTGAAAACTCCAAAAAGAAACAAATTCGAAAATACTTCCTTCAGGATCACACAAGAAACCCTTAAATAATGATGTCCTTTCTTTTCCCTCATCCTCCTTTTCTTTGAGAATTCAGGAAAACGTTAAACCCTAGCTGGCACCAAACATTCAGCATTACAATAAAGCATATTCCCCTCTTTTATTTTTTATTTGTTAATAATACTATACCAATACATTTTCGTAAAGCTTTCTCACCCATATAATTCCCACTCATCATCTCTTGTCGCTTAAAGCTATCGATCTACACTATACACAGAGACAATTCAAATCCTCCTCTTCTTCTGTTCCCCAATCTCTCCTTCTGCAAATTCCACTATTGATAGGGAGACAAAGAGAGAGAGAAAAGGATAGTGAAAGAGGGTGTACACACACAGCGATACACCAAAGAAGAAGGCTCCCGCTCTCTCTCTCTCTCTCTCTCTCAAGAACTTTCATATATACACACACCTCCCTATCCAGACCCACCAAAAATATAGTTAGGTCCATCATCATCCCCACAACTCAAAAACCCTAGCTAGCCACCACCTCTCTCTCGGTTTTCCGTACATGGAGTTGACTATGTTTAGGGTTTGATCTGTATTTCATGTGATTCAAAGACTGTAGAGATCGAAAATCAGGCATGGATGGCACCAGTAGTGGTGGATCGGATGATCATCACCATCGTCAGGATCAGCATAGCCACCAGTACAACCATCATCATCAACCCCAGCATCATCAGCATCTACTCCACAGACCTAACTTTCCATTTCAGCTACTGGAAAAGAAAGAAAATTCTGAGCAACAACAACATCGGTATAGTGAAAATCAAACTCAGCAGCAGATTGTATTGAACTGTAACGCTGACCAGCAACAACAACCTCTAAATATGACAGAGGCAGCATTAGCGGCGGCGGGCAACAAGAAAGCACATCCGAAGAGAACATCAACGAAAGACCGACACACGAAAGTTGACGGGCGAGGGAGGCGCATCCGAATGCCAGCTCTATGCGCAGCAAGAGTATTTCAGTTGACACGTGAGTTGGGACATAAATCTGATGGGGAAACAGTAGAATGGCTTCTTCAACAAGCAGAGCCAGCCGTAATCGCAGCAACTGGAACCGGCACAATTCCAGCAAATTTCACCTCTTTGAATATATCTTTAAGAAGCTCTGGCTCCACCATGTCTGTTCCACTCAGATCCACCGCAAACAACAGCAGCTACTTCAACCCTAATAGTAGTTTCACTAATCAGATCAGAAACCGTAGCTGGTTTTCTGGTCTAGGTTTGTCAACAGGCACATCATCCTCAATTCTTGATCATCAGTTTCCGACGGCCAATAATCATAAGCAGCAACAGGATGGGGAGGAACATGAGTTAGGGATGTCGACAGAAGAGCAACAAGAGGTGGAGGCAGAGGGGATGGGGAGGAAGAGGAGAACCCCTGAAGACGATGATAATCATAATATGCCGCCGCAAATGGGTCTTAGTTCGTCGAATAATAATAATAACAACTATTTTCTTCAGTCAAGTAGTGCCGGGGTGATTCCGGCAAGTCACGGTCAGATTCCGGCGAATATATGGATGGTGGCGAATTCAAACAACCCGGTCATGGCAGGGCACCATCATGACAACCCAATTTGGACATTTTCTCCAAGCAACATGTACAGAGGAGCACCAATGCCTAGTGGACTGCATTTCATGAACTTTCCACTAATGCCTGCAGGACAGCAAATGCCTACCGACACCAGCCATTTGAACATGCTTGCAGCTCTCAACAATCAGTATAGATCTTTCGGGTCCGGCGGTGGATCTGTTTCAGATCATGAGCAACCACATCATCAAGGTGGTGGTGGCCGCGGCGGAGATGATCATGACTCGTAAATTCTATCAATTTTAGGCCGCTTAAAAATTGAGTGTATCCTTGGAATATTGCAAAGTGATCAGGTTTGATTTAAATTGTTGTTGTGTGACGTTGGATGACACGAGAAATGTATTATTGAGTTCAATTACTTACATTATTAGGGTTTGAGGAGACTGAGAATATATATAATACTTTAGGGTTTTGATTGTGTGAAAAATCTCTAAAGAGGCAAACCCTAAGTAGATCTACTTGGTTGTTTGGGGCTATTCTGTAACTGTGTGGTACCTTTCTGCAAAAATTCACTAGCTATGCTGAGGTTTCGTTGTCATTTAGTGTAGCTCATTTATTTAGGGTTTTCTGCAATTTGTGTGGGAAATAAAGACTGGCAAATTTCCTTCCACCATTATTGTACTCCGTAAGGCAAAGGCACAGTCACTGGTCTACGGAGACATTGCTTCCTTTCCCCCTCAGCTCTCAGCTGTATTTATTACCCCATCCTACTCAATCCTTTTGCATGCTTGTAGCTTTATATTGCAATTTTACTGTTATCTACCACTCATTGACTTTAGGGTTTTGCTTTTCTTTTCTGTTTTCTTTTTACTGCAAGAGGAGATACCGTGGATGCATGCCATGCTAACATGCCCACATTTACACTTCCTTCCTCTGCTCTTTTAAGATTAAAACAGAGTTAATTAGATTAAGAATTTCAGTTAAGAAAAATTAAAATTGATTTTAAATAGGGTGTTTTCTGTAAACCACCCATAAAACACATATTTTCCAAAAACCACCTTTGAATTTTTTTTTGTCATGAACCACCCATAAAATCACTAATTTTCCACAACCACCCCTTACCCACAAGCCACTCTTTTGCATTTATTTTATTTAAAATTCATTACAAATATCAAAATTTATTAAAATTAAATATAAATATTTTGTTATTTTTAAATATATCTCACAAAACTTGAATTTCCCATAATAATTACAATAAAAATTATTAAAATTCAGAGACGTTCACAAAACATAATTTCAAACTATTCAACAATTTTGTTATATTTTGGATAAATTTTTGTGCTAAATGTTGGTAAAATTTTGAAATATCAATTTAATTTATATAAATATATTCTTATGGCATAATTTTTTATTAAAAATGATACTAAATGGGTGGCTTTTGCATATTTATTTTATGAAGTTTTAAAAAAAATTAAAATAAAATAAAGGCAAAAGAGTGTCTTTTAGAAAATGAATGGTTGTGGGAAACAAGTGTATTTTTATGGATGGTTCGTGGCAAAAAAAAAAATTAAGGTGATTTCTGAAAAATATCTAATTTTATGAGTGATTTACAACGAAGAAAAAAACTCCTTTAAAATATACTACTACTGTACAAGTTACTATCGATGCGAGGGAACATATCTTAATATTCAAATATTATTTGTGTAGAAGATATCTTTGAGCTAGTTTGATGTGATATGACAAATTTCAAATTTTCTGGCCATACATGGTCAAGTCCCAATCTAGCCAAATCACTATTTTGATTTCTTTGGAGCCAAATTTGTGGATATGTTAGGTTGTTGGAGTACAAAATTAATTTGGTCCACATGGACCTCTTCTAACATATTACATATCTCACAACCAATATCTGCATTACACATTCTCACCTCTCGCATTCGTCACAATTCAAAATAAATTCAAACTATTAATGTCCATTTAATTTCCTTATTATTGATATAAGAGTATCGACACTTAAATACTTATTTTGGATAAAATGTCTATTAAGGCCCCGTTTGGTTGCGGGAAAAAAAGTGAGGAAAGAAAATTTTAAAGAAAAATGATTTTTCAGGAGAAAGTTGTAAGGAAAATTTGATCTCAATTTGCCTATATTTTGTATTTTCCCCCTTATAACCAAACACAAAATTTCATTTTCACTCAAAATTTTCCTTTCCTCACTTTTTTTCTCGCAACCAAACGGAGCCTAAGTGTTTAGTTTCAAAAGAAAAAAATGTTTAGTCTCAGATTTTTTGTTTCTTCCTTTTGCAGAAAGTTGATTTCACCCTTTCGGAGGATGGGTCGTTTTTCAAGGCAGTGATGAAAAATATCTGAATGAAGGAGAGCTAGCTTTATACAATGTTTGAGAAAAAACGAGTATGTATATTTTGCATGAATTTAAATTAAATTATAAATTTACCTAATTTGGTATATTATACCATTTAAATTATGTAAATATAATTTGATATTCTGTTGGTGCGACTTAATGTGTTTCTCAGGTGCACTTGTAGTGCGACCTGTAGGTTGTGCTGTAACTGAAGCTTTAGATACAATGTAAAAAAAAGTACAACTTTTGTTAACCCACTTAGGCAATCAGCCTACTTGGAGAGTCTAACCCAGTAATGTTCTCTTATTGAATCCTGGAATGTGTACAATGATTGTTTATGCTTATCCTAGGAACCTTTACAATTATCTCCACTCGGAGTTCACTGCCTACACTACATATCCTGATAGCATAGTTATTTCTGCTCAAACGCTTCACGTCTTCTCGAACTAATCTCCTTCAGTCGACTAGTTACTCGCACAACTAGGAACAATCTCGTGCAACCTTCTTCAAAGGATATTGGTGTTTGGCGTCAACGTATTTGCGTGTATATGTATTTAAGCTTATGAGATTCGTTATTGGTCTTTGGAAAATTTTCAAATCTTTGTTCCAATGAAGATTTCTTCTGATATTGTCTGCCTAATTCACGCTTTAGGAAGTCGAGGATCTTTGACTTTGATTTTAGGAAATCTCTAAACTTTGGCTTCAAGAGCGATCTGGGTTCTGATCTGGACTCTGCTATATGAAATTCAAGCTATAGCTTCATTTTCAGTTTCATCTTCAACTTTGCCTATGAACTATAGCATTATCTTCAGTTCAGTTTTACTCTCAAAAAATGTCATATAATCTATAGAACAACATAATTTTATTAAATAAACGTGCAAACTCGGAGAAGTATGGGGTAACACATGTCACCCTTTGATAAGCATACTTTTGTCCCAACTCACAACTGTAAAGAAGTGCCCAAGGTTCGATTGTCGATGTGTGCGGCTGTGCTTTCAGTCTTGAGCTGTCGAGACATGTATTATATGAGACTATCTTATTTATTCTTTTTTCTTTAAAACTTAATTTGGTTGCGGAAAAATAATAAGGAAAAATAATTTTAAAAAATAAAATTTTAATAAAAAAGTTATAAGGAAAATTTGATTTCATTTTGTCTATTTTTTTTAATTTTTTTTTCCACAACCAAACGGAGCCTAAGTGACCACATTTCCTCCGATAACTTCACCGAACAAACTTCAACACCGAAAGTTCGAGTAAAGTTGTTCAGCGAATTTGGTTCTAACTCCGGCCATCTTCAAATGTGTACAGGTCAAAGTCTTTCCTTTCCGAGTACTCATATGTATTTTGTGGTCCTCGAAAACATATCTTCTTTGAATTGAGTTCTATTTACATAAAATTTGCAAAATTAAACTACACAATATTTTGAAAAAATTATTATCAATCAAGATAACACTGCTTGATTACGTGAACTAAGCACAATGACACTTGAAGAAATTGTCAAATGGCTGCTTTCAGGTTTCCCTAATGCTAAATCTTATTTTCCATGTGAGCCCATCTGAAAGTGTTGTTCCAAATCATAGATTCGACCCTTTTGTGGCAGTTGTTTTTTTAGTTGATAATTCGTTTTTAAATTGTATGGTATTAGTAAGAGTTGTTTAGTTTTAGTTTGAACTCAAACTGTGTGCCGCAGTCATACACCTTCACTCCCTATATGTTGTGCATGTTTGAGATTTGGTTTGATTTTTAAAGAATAATGATTATGTTAGAATAAAAATAAGTTGAAGTAATTGATTGAATAATAAAATATGAAAGAGATCGTAATGCGAGTGATGAAAGATTATCATCATAAAAGGAAATATGTAGAATTTAAGGAACATCCAAAAATGAGACAAGAAGAACAAAATGATAGGGAAGTACAAGTTATCAAAAAGAATGCACTCTTCCCTGCGGGCTTCGCAGTAAGTGAGCTGGGCTGTTAAGCAAACAAAGCCCATTTGGACACCCTCCGAATTCGCACTGTTTGTGTTTAATTACTAGGAACCGGCGGCAGCAGCCAAACCCACATCGACAATAACATGTTAAATCAAGAGTTATATCAACACAACAGACCGGTCAAATGAAGGACCAAATATCGGAGCCTGAGGGATGAAGAGAGGTCACACGACTAGAACGTGTTCTCTCTGCGCAGAGGATCGTTTTGCATGTCCGGGGGACGCCCTGGATGGTCCACGTGGCCGTCTGACAGGTTTCCAATCTTTTCTTTTACGTTTTTCTGGTTTTTTTTATTTGTTTTGTTTCATTCAACATAAATATTCTAAGCAACCGAAAATTTGTATATAGTTAGCAAACACGCATAGAAGGAAAGTTGATGATACCTGTACACATAACTGATGAATCTCAACAAGATAAAAGCTAGTCTGACTATGAGGATATTAACAACAAGAATAAACATAAACGTAGAACCTTGGAACTGGAAGGATTTTTATACAGTTGGTGCTTCCAGATAGGGGAAAAAAAACGAGCATTTTGATCCTAAATAAGTTCTGTATGAGCATCAAAAAATTCTTGTAAAAAAACAGTGACTCGCGGCGTTTGGGATTATGCAAGTGAACAGACACTTCAGTTCAGATGGGGGCAGTCATGCCTAGTTGCATACTACTGGCAGAAGAAAATAAATTCATGATCTTGTGACTTGAGCTTAAAAGTATGAAATCGTGTACCTGTACAGAGGTCCAAATGTTCAAAAACTGGATTTCAAGGCTTGAGAAAGAGGAGCAGATGATATGTTAATAACGATGGGGGAAAACTTTTTATACACTACAAAATCTGGGAAATGACAATACAACTTTTGACGAATTTGCCTAAAGTAATATTTATAATACATCTCTCTCTGAGCTGACAGTTACTAAGAGGAGCCTGATTGCCAACTTCAATTCGGGGCTGTCTTCAACAAGAAGCTTCATTAATGAACAGATCCAGCAACTGCAAGCTGAGCTTAGTCCGACAATTTTTTTTCAGACATGGAGAGCAACTGTAAATTTACAAGTCAAAAAACAGTCAGCATATATGAAAGTAGCAGCCCGTGCAGATGATGGCTTTAGTGCCAGCAACACAGAGACAGACATGGTAGAGGCTATAAGGATGTTGTTATATATGACGATAAAGCTGAAAGTAGCAGCTGGATGGTTAGTATATTTTTTGTAAATCATTTGAATGGAAAAAGATACTGGATGAACATAAAAAAAAGATGCCATGGAACTAGTGATGTAAAGCTGAAGAACAATGACTACCAGCGCACAAAAATGTTCAAAGGTATTCAAATTTTGAGAGAGTGTGCAACTGAAGACAAACTTCTATTGATGCAACAAGAATGATGCCCTAATGCTAGGAGAATAAACCAAGACTTGAGCTTAATGTTAGGACATGACCAGGTAGCTTCGATATGGAATATCAAGGAATCGAAATGCAGCCAACTCATGTAGAACATACTGGGAAAAAATGTGGCACAGCCAACTAAAGAAATATCAATGCAAATTAGTAATATCTGGATATTATTCGTAATGAATTTGACTGTTTAAAACAAGTGGAAAAGTGTCACCAACCTGACGAGCAACTTGCGCAAGACGGCGACTATCCCGGGTTGCCTTAGGTACGATGCCAATAACCTTAGGCTCCATATCAGTTGGCATCTCGACATCTACACGCTTCATAGATGTCTTAAAGTCTTGATTGTCAACATTCATTCTCTTCAACGACCTCTTGAGTTCTTTGAGAGTATTTTCCTTACTTTCACTTGGGTGAGATGATCCATTATTGAAGAGGTCATGGCCGTTGGAGACAACATTAGTCGGTTTGATCAAAGTCTCCTCTTCTGAAGACTTTTTGAACTCAACAGTGTCGTTCTCATCAGCACTACCCATACATTCCTTCTTCCTCTTTCTTTGAAATGTAAATTTTATAGACTTCTCAATTTTAGGCTGGAATGCATTATCATCATCCAATTCATCAGGCTCCTCGCTGATTGAGCGAGATGGAACACAAGCTATTTCTGGATCTGCACAAGTAACAGAACTTTCAGCTGATCCATTGTCTTCTCCAGTTGACGCCTTGACCATTTTTGACGTATCATTTTCTGGTGTAGACTGACTGCAAGGTTGAAATGGTCCATGCAATCCAGTTCTGGAACATAATTCAACAGCTTTAAAGGGAAGCCCTGAATTCTTCAGACCATCGGTTTCTTTCATGGCAGAAGAAGCAACTAGACATGGATCAGCTTTTGAGGTAACAAGGTACGTTTTTTGGAGCAACTTCAAGACCTTCTTGGCTAAACTCTGGCGTTTTCTCAATGATGATGACTTCTTACTCTTCTTGAATCTAATATTATAAGTTTTTGCATTCACCGCAAAATAAAACGCCTTTTTGCTTTTCTTATCCTGTTTCCTTAGGTTTTGTGACTTCCTCTTTGAAACGTAAACCTTCGCACTTGAAGTTTGTGTAAGAGACTTTCCATTATTTTCACAGTCATCCTTCAAAATGCTTTTCCCATGAAGAGCATCTTCATTGCTAAAATTCTCCCTGGTGGGTTCATGAATTCTCTCAGAAGATCCATTTCTTAACAATTCAAGCTCCTTCGTCAGAGGAGTAACTTTAGGTGCCATATCCAAGTTACTGGCATGAAGAGTTTCACACTGACCATCCGGTATACTTCCATTGATTTTCTGATCGAATAAGTTCCCCATTTCAGTTTCAGCCACATGTATGGCTTGTACCTTTGAGGCCTGATTATGATCAAAACCGGAGATGGAAGGAGATGATTCTTCCCTTTGGACCTCTTGTCCCCGGCTAACAACATGATTAGCTGGTTGTTCACTCATTCGCTGGGGTCGGTTTTTTCTCATATAATCCAGTTCATCTCTTACTATAGCGAGTTCTTCTCTAAGGTCTTTGACTATATCCTCTGCTTCATGTAGCTGGGCTTCAAGCTCATCGATTTTACTCTGCTGCCGTGATGCTGCTACATCTGCTTCGTGAATCTGCTTGCCACAAGTATGATTTAGTAAAGGCTTTAAAAAATCTTGAATCTAGTAACGTTCTTTGACAATTTGCGGTATTAATCGCAACTTGCAAGCAGAACAAACCTTTATATAGCAGTTTGCGAATGAGCAAGCAATGAATAACAAAATCATTGCAAATAAGATATCGGAAAGTAAAGGTAACTATTCTTGTAATTATGTGATAAACATAGCAACCATTATTTGAAACTGAAATTTACGTTAGAAGTGTTCGCTCAAGCAAACTGCCACTCATCCAAGCAAACTACTACACATCCATGTTTGAAGACGTTAAAAGTAAGGACTACGATCAACCATCTATAAGATTAAGGTTAAGTTTTGAACAAGTAAAAATCAAATCAAAATGTCCAGGCGAGCAGTGCAGATACAAAGTCATACCTTTACAAGAAAACACATCAATTTAAAGCTGAGGTCAGGAAAAAAGCCAGCTTCCAACAGCATAAAAGTCAAGCCTTCCAAACAAGCATACCGTTTAAATAACTAAGAAGGCAATGGAGAGTTACCAAACAAGTGCTAAAACAAGCGTTTTTCTCTCATACCGAACCATCGTAGAACTCAAAACATTAGAATGTGTACATTCAAGATGGAAAAAAGATAGGAGCTTGACACCTCAACTCAATCTTTACCACAATCAAGCTTCAATTTTTACGAAAATTAGAATCAGAGAGTAAAAAGAGCAATACATAAAACTGAAAGAAGAGTAAAACAGCACAGAACAACCTCGAAACGCAAAGATTGAAAAAGAAAAGTGAGAAAAAAATGTATACCTTTGAATCCATCATTTGTTTCAACCTAAGCATCATTCGAAGAGCATCCTCTTTAACATCAGCAAGCTCTCTATGATACCTAACAGCTTTCTTATCCGCTACCATCACTCTCGCAGCCGCTTCTTTAGCCGTGTTCAAGATTATTTCGGCATAAGCCTTCTTCAAAGCAATCAGCTTCTGTACACCACCACAAAACCAACCAACAAATAAGAGTCAAATACAAATCACAACGACAAAAAATCACACAAACCAAATCCGATCTCACTTCTAACCCTAGAAAACCAAAAACCGAATCGAACAGGCAGTTAGTTGGTGAAAAAAAAAGTAAAGCAATCGACAGGTAAGCGAGTCGGGACGCGGAAATCTGACCTCGGAATCGCCCATTTCGAGCTCCGATTGCGAAACGGAGAAGCGAAGCGGATCGTGTTGGTTAAGCGATTTTGAAACTGCGTCGAGTCGAAGTTTGTTTGTTGTTGCTGTCGATGATGTCTTCTGTTCTGTCTGTTAGGAACTGAAAAGCATCGGTTTTTATTACGGTTTTGACCCTAGAAGTTGTGTATATTAACGAAGCTGTCCCTCCACGGAGCGTAGTTCAGTTTCTGGTTTGGTTTTATTATAATTTAGTCCTCAAAGTATGAGTTAAATATCATTATTGCATCAAAAGTGAAACGGTAGATGTTGGACCATTGATTTTCCGGCCTTCTTTTTGATATTATATTAATTCAGCCCCTTCGAGAATACATATATTCACACAATAATCCATCATTGTATTTGAGTTAATTATGAATAACTACTATTCATATTCTTTTTTTTTCCTCGATTGAAGGGTATTACAATAGAGGCTCTTAGAGCATATAGCATATGACATATAGCATCTAGCCTTGGACCGCCTTTGGGTACTTCTACCAATACACAGCAACTCCATGCCACAATCATCACATCTCTAAAGTACGGGACGATCAACACATCCACGCCGATGCGGGAGTAAACCACAACGTCCACACCTAGGTGAGAAAAATAACCACCTTCCACACATCATGTGGGAAGAATACCAAAGCTCCACATGATACTATTTATAGTATCGTAGGAGAAATCATGCCATACATAAGTGGGTGAGGGTTTGAACTCTTGACCTTGAGGTTCTAAGGCAAGAGTCTTAACTACTTGACCACAATCATGTTGACAAGGACCATTATTTTAAAAAGAGTTAAAAACTGCATATAGTACAAAACATTCAATCCAGAATTTCACGTCACACAAACTTGTAACCTGTTAAAAACATGATGGCCTTGCAACAGACACTTATCTACTGGTGTTCTATAGCGTCACCATGAACAGATCTCTCAGGCTGTTCAGAGGAGAGTTATTGTGAAACCAAACAGGGTTGGAAAGGGACAGCATGTACCAAGCAGTGAAGTACAATATGTAATTTACTACTCACTTGAGGTCTGGTTCGTTTATGTTACTACGGATTTGATCTATCCTCACGAAAAAGATCCCTTTCCCTATTTACCAACCTCATTAAATGTTGCGTTTTTTTTTCTTCTTATTCAGTATATATTGTCTTTTTAAGATGGTGTGGTGGTGATGATGAACTTCTCTGGAGTTGTTATAAGTACTATGCATCGATCAAATCCGTCCATGCATGACGACATTCTTCATAGTATTCTGCCCTGCTACACGTCTACGTACCTTCTATTCCCATTCTCTTTGTCCATGATCTTCATTGTTATAAAAAGAAAAGAAGAAAAAAGATGGCACAAAAAATCTGAATTTTGTTTTTAGAACCCTCTAAGTTAATTTTATGAAAGAGTAAAACATACCCTAGCTGATCATTATATTAATTGGACCTCCTAATTAACTTTTACATATCACTCATACCTTGCCATTTTCAATTTTAATTATATGTGCATGTCAAAAGTGATAGCGACAGTAATGACTGATATCCCTAGCTAGTTCCCACAGTGATTTAGGATATGATCAGGAACCAAATAGGGAAAGATTCTAATAATGCAACATTCATATCTCTGTGTTATTGTGATACTTATACCTATTCACATTAGGTGTGAGAGAATCGTAACATGCAATGCGAAGCAGTTTAGTACTCCCTCCGTCCTGAAATGATCTTCTTGTTTAGATTGATGACACGTTAATTAAGGAATAATAAGAGTGTGAGAGTAAAAATAAAATAAAGTAGGAAAGAGAAAAATAAAGTAGGAAAGAGAGTGTATTGTGAGAGTGAATTAATTGCCATAAAAAGAAATAGGAAGAACTTT
>JAWWMW010001266.1:35648-49091 GCA_035048345.1 Echeveria elegans
TATACGGTCATGATCCTATTATGAATTTTTAATTTTAATTTTAAATGAGTGATTTTTTTGTTAATTTTAATGTTTAAATTTTAAATTTTAAATGATTTTGGAATGTTTATTTTTATTTTTTTAATTTTAAATGGATATTTTTTCATATTTAGTCTTATTCATATTTTGTTCTATTTCTATTTTGTCTTATTCCATAATTGATTCAACGACGAAAATACATGATTTAGCGACGAAAAAAATCTCATCACTATATGTGTGGTGGTGGATTGTAATCTATTATATATATAGATATAGATGTCAATTACTTAGGATTCGTTTGGTTGCGATAAAAAAATGAGGAAAAGAAAATTTAAAGAAAAACGGTTTTCTCATTAGAAAGTTGTAAGAAAAATTTGATCTTATTTTGCCTATATTTTCATTATTTTCCTTACAACCAAATATATATATTTTATTTTCACTCAAAAATTTTCTTTAATTTTTTTCGGCAACCAACAGGGCCTAGGCCAACTTATTAAAGGAAAAATATCCAAAAAAAAAAGATAAATATTGGGGAAAGGTGATGCACAAAGTGAACTTATCCTATGTATTGTAAAGTGGCACAGTACTAGATTACTAAATAAGTTTCAAATACTTTATTTGTGGTTTCTTTATGTTCATATCGGTGACCACCACGTGCTTCTTTAGGTCAACTTATTTATTTACTTGTATTAAAGTCATTAATGGATTTCATATAAACTACTTTGTCATTTAAATACAGTACATGAATTACAGTCAGTTTACAAGATTTTTTTTTGGAGAAAACCAAGCCACGTCTTAAAAGCGCAAATGGTTGGTCCTATTATTAAAAGTTCATCTTCCTATGTCCAGATATCAACATGATAAGAACAAACCCAGCAATTTACAATTTACACATCAAACTATAACTCTGCCCATTATCAGCATCTCCACACCCACTCTTCAAATTACTCAAACTCGCATCCAAACATTTCGCGCAATCGTCAGCCCCCAAATCACCCTGGCACTGACCCAAAGCATAAACATCAGCATATAGGGTCGAGAAACTCAGTATCAGGGACTTGCTGAAATCCAGCAATCTCATACCTAAGAGGAACGGGAGGCGGGTGATGTAGTGGTGGCACAGTTAACCAGAGTATTTGGGTAGAATGCTTTGTATTCAGTGATTGTTCCTAATCCTGATAATTCCCTTTTTATAAGGTACAGATAAACTAAATGTTACGTGGGGAGTAATTACAATACAATTTACAATGCAGGTAATAACTATGATACATTGTATCATAGGTTATTCTAATAATAGTCCTGCAATTATTCCGGCAATTATTGTTGTTGACACCCCCTCAATCTGAAACACATTTGATGAGATTCAGATTGCTTTTGAAGCGCTCGAGTAACTCACGCGTGACAGCTTTGGTGAAGATATCCGCGAGCTGATCGTTTGTTGAGATAAACCGTACATCAAGTCCACCTTGCGCTACCATGTCTCGTACGAAGTGAAAGTCAATTTCTATGTGATTTGTGCGCGCATGAAATACTGGATTTGCCATTAAGTATGTAGCTCAGAGGTTATCGCACCATAGAATTGGGGATTGATCTTGTTTAATTTCGAGTTCCTTGAGTACTGATTTTATCCATAGTGCTTCAGCCGTTCCATTTGCCAGAGCCTTGTATTCTACTTCAGTGCTCGATACTGTTGGCTGTTTCTTTGCATTCCAGGATATTAGATTGGGGCCTAGGAAGATTGCAAAACCACCAGTCGATCTTCTGTCATCAGGGCATCCTGCCCAATCCGCATCGGTAAAGATACTAATCCTAGTGAGTTTGGATGGACGAAAAATCAGACCTGTGTCTAAAGTGCCTTTGACGTAACGTAGTATTCTTTTAACTGTTTCCCAGTGAACATATGTGGGGTTAGAGAGGTATTGGCATACTTTATTTACGGCAAATGAAACATTCGGTCTTGTAAGGGTTAAGTAGAGAAGACTGCCCACCATGCTCCTATATTTGACGGCATCATCCTTATTGAGTGGTTGTCCTGCAACCTTTGATAGTTTTCAAAAGTAGACATGAGTGTAGGAGTGGGTTTGCAATTCTCCATATTTGCCCGAAGTAGAAGGTCTGATGCATATTTTCGTTGTGTGAGGGTTATCCCCCCTGAATTGTAACCAACTTCAATCCCAAGAAAATAAGAGAGGCGACCAAGATTCTTAACCGAAAAGGTTTCCGAGAGTGAGGTGATGAGGCGATTGATGACAGTATCATCAGAACCGGCAATAACAATGTCATCCACGTATACGAGCATGTAAAGAGTTACCTCTGAGTTTTGAAAGACGAACAAAGAGGCGTCAGCCCGAGAAGGTTGAAATCCCAATTGACAAATCCAAGAGCTGAGCCACGTAAACCATGCCCGCGAAGACTGTTTTAGGCCATACATTGCCCGATTAAGTTGACAAACATAACCGGGACTTTGAGGGTCCTCAAAGCCAAGCGGTTCCTGCATAAGAACCTTTTCTTGGAGATCGCCGTGTAGAAAAGCACTACTAATATCAATTTGGTGAAGGCACCAGTTTCGACTGACCGCAATGGAAATCACCAGCCGGACTGTTTCAGGCTTCACCACGGGACTGAACGTTTCGGAACAATCAATGCCATGTTGTTGGGTAAAACCTCGTGCGACGAGACGAGCTTTATGTTTGTCGACAGACTGTTACGAGCATAAGAAGGATTAGAATGATTAAGTTGTCTTAATTCACATGATTATCTTAAGCATATTGATTAGCAGTATTTGACTTAGTATAAAAGGGGGCAATCGTGTAAGGAATGAAAGAAATCAATGAATGAAATCCCTAATTCCCCTTTTTAGCATTTCCCTTTCCTCTCTCGTTCCTATCTTCTCTTCGTTTATTTCTCATCTTTCCCTTCGTTTGTTCTGTTATCGGATACAACCATCCGGGTTCGTATCACAGACCCATCCGAGCGAAACTTTGTTCCAAAAATCCATTTGCAGCTGACGACGTTAGTGCCAGGCGGTCGGGGAACCAGAGTCAAGGTATTTGTTCTGCGAAGGGTATCAATTTCGGTTTCCATGGCTTCTCGCCATGTCTGTTCAGAGAGAGCGTTCTTGTGTGAGATAGGGATGGCCAGAAAAGCACGCCGATTCAGATCATAACGAATTGTCCCGTCAGTGAATTGTTTGGGGCGGTGCGTCCCAGTCCGTGGTCGAGTTTGGATTTGGTTGTTCGGTGGATGAGTGGAGGCGATGGTTTCAATGGAGTTGTCGGCGAGATGATCCGGAGGTGTGGGTGGATGGGTGTCGCTGTGTTCATTGGTTCGGGCTGCGCATGGGCTTCGAGGGAGTCGTCCGTGGGCTGGGGATGAGTGAGAGGTGAGTCGTCGGTTGTGGGGATTTGCACGGGCTCAATGTTGGGCCTGGTCTGTTGATTGGGCTGTGGCTGGTTTGGCGAGTGAGGCAGTACTGAAGGAGGCTGCTGTTGAGAATCAGATGTCTGATAAAAATGTTCCTGCACTGAAAAAGATGACAATACGGGAAAGACTGAATTTAACAGTGTTAGGTCATAATTCCGCATATGGCAATCCTGAATAGCTGGTTCGTTGTTTTGAAAAAGAGTAGTAGGGGACAATTTTGAGATGTCAGTAGTTGAATTTTGCGTGGCGAAAGGAAATAGTGTTTCATCAAAAACAACGTCTCGGGAGATGTAGATGCGTCCTGAGCTGCGATGGAGGCATTTGTAGCCTTTGTGGAAAGAGCTGTAACCAAGGAAGACACACAAAGTTGAGCGAAAAGCTAACTTGTGTGAATTGTATTTTCGTAGATTGGGCCAACATGCACAACCGAATGTGCACAGAGAAGAGTAATCAGGAATGATCCCGAATAATTGTGTGAGAGGAGTAGTGTGTTGCAGTGTGGAAGTTGGCATTCGGTTAATAAGATAAGACGCTGTTAAAAAAGCTTCATCCCCAAAATGAAGAGGGACAGAGGAGTGTGCAAGAAGTGACAAACCATTTTCAACTAAATGTCGATGTTTGCGTTCAGCAATGCCATTTTGTTGTGAGGTATGGGGACAAGAAATGTGATGAGAAATTCCGATGCGTCGAAAATATTGATGTAGATGAGAGTATTCGCCACCGCCATCTGATTGAACTGAGAGAATTTTCCTGTTAAGAAGACGTTCAACATGGTTTTGAAATTCATAGAGAATGTATTCAACGTCAGATTTTAGTTTGAGTAAATAAACCCAACAAAATCGACTGTAATCATCAATAAAACTGACATAATATCGAAAATCTCAGATGAGGGAATCGTTGGCCCCCATACATCGATGTGCACTAACTCAAGAGGAAAAGATGTAATACGATTTGAAGAAACGTAAGGCAATTGATGACTTTTGGCACGTTGGCAAGCATCACAAATAGTAAGAGTTGAAGGTGCAGGTAAAGATAAAAGAAAATGATTACGAATAATTGTCTTGGCAACAGACGGTGTTGGATGTCCGAGGCGTGTGTGCCACATGTGGAAGGGAATTTTGGCGTCGGAATAAGCTTGTCGATTGACATCTTCAAAGAAGTGTGGAATGGGGTAGAGTCCTCCGATACTTTTACCGCGAAAGAGAATTGTCCTGGTGACCTTGTCCTTGATTAAAAAATGGTCAGTATGAAATTCAAGAAAGACATTGTTGTCAGCAGCAATACGATTAACAGAAAGAAGGTTTTTGCTGATTTTAAGAACATGTAAAACATTGTTGAGTGCAATGGATTTTTGAGAACCAGCTATAAAGGAATTACCAATGTGCGAAATAGAAAGACCCATACCGTTTGCAATAGAGATTTGGTCTGTTCCAGTGTAGCATTCCTGGGTTGTGAGACGTGCGAGATCATTGGTCAGATGATCAGTGGCGCCAGAGTCCACAAGCCATTAGGTTTGTGATGAAGTGGAGCGATCAACATTGTTGGCGGAACGGGAGTCCTCTGGAGCATATGCTTCATTGAAACGATTGTGACAGTGAAGGGCTTCATGACCATATACCTTACAATTTTGACATCTGGGACGAAAACGGTTACTGTCGTTGCGATCACGACCGCCATTGTGGCGAGATTGGGTTTGGCTTCTTGTGTGTGATGAAGCAAATTGGTCTGAATTGTTGCTGCGGTCGTGTTTTACTTTGTCGGGACGAGGGGAGCAATTTTCAGAGGAGTTGTGATTGTGACGGGCAGCTGTGTTGATGGTGGAGGACCAGGTGTCGGATTGCTGAGCTGGCTCTTGTATAGCTTCATACGATAGCATGAAAGCGTATAAATCATTCAGCCAAATTGATTTGTTTGAGACAGTGAGGGATGCTGCTAGTGGGCCGTACAACGGGCCAAGCCCAACAAGAATGTAGTCAATGAGTTCGTCGGTGGAGATAGGGTTTCCGACGCTGGCAAGAGTATCAGCAAGACTCTTCATTCTACGAAAATAGTCGCCGGCGGACAGATCGCCCTTCTTCAGTGTCTGCAGCTGTAGTCGTGTGTGGCAGATTATAGCTCGATTTTGAGCCGCAAACATCTCATGCACCGCAGTTCACACTTGCTCGGCGGAAGTGAATCCAACCATTTGCGTCGCAATTTTCGGCGACATTGAGTTGAGCAGGGCGCCTAACACCCGCTGGTCCTTTTGCCACCAAGATTGGTAGGCATAATTAGGTACTAGTTTGGCCTCAGATGCTTCTCCTTCGGATATTAGCTTCTCGGGTGCGGGTGTTGTTCCGTCGAGGTGACCGTGGAGGTTGAGGCCTGATAGGTTTGGAAGTAGTAGCGTCTTCCAGAGCAGGAAATTGGTTCCGTCAAGTCATGTTTGGGGTGGGAATAGCGGAAGCGTACAGTGAGGAAGAGACATCAACAGAGCTTGAGGTATCCATTTCAATGCTTATACGATCAATCTTATGATCGGCCAGATACCAAGTTAATCAGAGTATTTGGGTAGAATGCCTTGTATTCAGTGATTGTTCCTAATCCTGATAATTCCCTTTTATAAGGTACAGAGAAACTAAATGCTATGTGGGGAGTAATTACAATACAATTTACAATGCAGGTAATAAATATGATACATTGTATCATAGGTTCTTCTAATAATAGTCCTGTAATTATTCTGGCAGTTATTGCTGCCGACAGGCACTCAGTAGGTTTGAGATCGCCGCGGCACTGGAAGAGGCCGTAGATGGCAGTGGAGCCCTGGGCGGCGGTGGCAGAGACGAAATTCTGGGATGGATGACTAATGAGATTAATGGATGTGAAAAAACTAAATGGATTATTAATGGGATGTGAGCTAATTTTATTATTCATTTACTAGCGGTGAGCCCGTCGTCCCGACGGGACCGCGGTGTGAGCAGACATTTTTACATATATTTCTGTTGTAATTTCATGATGAATACTATAATGACTATTTATCTCCGATACTATAATGACTCTTCGATCTCGCCGGTGTCCTCGGCTCATCGCACGCCTCTTCATCGCCGGTCTCCTCGTGCTCCTCGTCAATCGGTCTCCTCCTCGCACGACACCTTTTTGCTCTCGAATCGTTCGGTTTCGCTCTCGTCATCTATTGCCCTCGAATCGCTCGGCTTCGCTCATGGGCTTCACACATAAGAGACGTGTTGATTTGAGAGATTTAGGAAGGTTAATGGGTAATGAATAATTTAGTCATTGTTTTTGTTTAATGAAGGGTAATTTTGTCATTTTCTATTTAGTTTTACATCATTTTCTCTATTTTTTTTTATAAGAATAGATTAACTGTCACTGATGAATTTATCCATTTAGTTTAATAGCTGATTAGTGGATGAATAAATGCTTTTGGAATTATTTTGACAGATCTAAAATTAATGCGTTTTTGCAATGTACTATGTGAAGAAAGTTTGATTTTAGGTTAAATCATTGCTGAAACGAACTGAATTTCATGATTGAAAAAGTTAAAATATGTGATGTTATGAAACAAACAACAGAAAAGAAGCTAAAAATGTTGCAGCAGAAGAAGGAGAGAGCACAACACAAGGACCAGGGTTCCATTAGCCTTGGTAAAGACTGCGTGTGAAGGGCTGTTGGAGCCATCCGTTTTAGGGGATGGACTTGTCGCGGTCAGCTTTGAGCAGGCGTAGCTGCAGCGGTCGGGGCTTACGATTCTGTACACTCCGTTGTAGGACAGTATGAAGACGTCGTTGTTGTTATCCTGGCCGTAGGAAAATATGTAGCCCAGTGATGGAAGAGAACTGCCGGAGACTGAACTACATTGTAAAGGAGTGTCTTTTGCGCAACTAAATGGGATTTGTGTTGCGTTGAATTTGCCGCTGTTTTCTGGTTCTTCGGTTGCTGTCCACAGGTTATTTGCATAGAGGTCGCCAAATAAGTACCTGAATGTCATTTATACGTTTAATTTGTACTCATGGAGCACATTTTCCTGGAACAGATACTTGCAAATTTCCTAAAACAAATTGTATGGACTAGGATTACTGACCTTCCGGTCATGCAAGGATCAGTCGTTGACCGGTAGAAATAACCACCAGTTATGGCAGCAGATCCTAATTTGTTGACATCAGAGTGGTTGTAGCCCATGACAGATGTAATTAAATTCAACGTGCTCACGCTTGTATTCTCAGTTGCAACGTTAGACGCCGCGAATGGGCCCTCGTACATACTCCATCCATAGTTTCCTGCCTTCGTGATCAGATTAACCTCTTCATATAAATCCTACATTGGAGTCAGTTAGCGTCAAATGGAAGGCACTCTTACCGTCTATAAACACAATGCTTTTATTTTATTTTACAGAGGCTACCCAAGAGTTGGCCTCGAACCTGGCCAACATCTGCACACATGAAGTAGGATGGCCTAGCTGCGTCAAAACTGCAACGCCACGGATTTCTCATTCCCATGGCCCATATTTCAGGCCTTAGCTCTTCATCATCCATATACGGGTTGTCTTTTGGAATAGAATAGTTTCCCCATAGGCCTAGCTTGGTTGATTCTGCCGCACCTGCAGGTTCATGATCAGGCCTAGCTACGCTCGATAAAATTACGAGGCTGCAAAATTAATCAAGGATACATACTTGGCATTTTATTGACATCAAGCCTCATTATCTTCCCAAGCAAGGATTTCTTGTTCTGAGCAAACTTGTAAGGATCACTAACACCTCCACCATCTCCCATCATGAAGTACAAGTACCCATCCGAAGGTCCAAAGAGGATTTGCCCCCCATGGTTTGACGTGAATGGCAAACCCATTGTGAATATTCTCCGAACTTCTTGTGAACTTGCAGAAGTTGTCTGCATAGGAAAGTACATATATGAGTCAGTATACTCAGGATTGTTTCTGAAAGGATACTTTTAAGGTCAAGTGGTGTACCGTGGACGGGGATGAGGAAGTTCCATTAGCTGTGTATTCAGCAATGACAGTTTGATACTGACAAGGCTTCACACCATCGTCGCTAGGCAATTTCGAAGGGTCACAACCAGCTTCTGAATTACAGGAACATCTCCCAGCACAGCTAGGCGAGGTTTCTTTATCGCAGGTAAAAGACGCAAATAAGCGGCCATTATTGACAAAATCCGGGTGAAATGCCAGATCCATCATGCCAAATTTGGGATCGTAATGAACTTCATCTGTAAGATCCAAAAAAGGAGCTGACTGGTCGACCTCCATTGCTCCTCCAGATCCTACTTCAGGAATCTTTGCCAGCCAAATTTTACCAGGTTGATCAGAAAAGAAGGCGCGATTTGAGCCATCCGGATGCGGGACCATGTTTAAATAAGACCCATTTCCGATTTTCTCAAGGCACATACCGTTCATCATGCTTGGAGCATCAGGCTTTTTAAGCGCGACGGGCTCACCAGCAAAACATACAGATTCCTCGACTGAAGGACCGCCAAAGGCGTTGCAGAAATCAGCTTTGGACTGCCAGAAGTCAGTCAGCTTGGTGGAGTTTGAACTCACAGGCAGTCCAGCCTGGCCTTGGAGCGAGGGAGCGAAGACGGAGTTCATCATGGAAGCGTTAACGCACGAGTCCCACACAGTTGAACAATAGTCAGCTGCTGCTTGGGTAGACTGAGAAGCCTCAGCTGAGATGGTTGAGTTGCAAAGAACAGGGACCGGACGAGGTGTCCTCGAACTGACTCTGAATAACTCACCCGAATACTCATCACATTTCTGTCATATGAAGCAGAGTCGAAACCGAAACAAATTATGACAAAAAAACTTGAACAAAAAACAATTCAGGAAACACACAGCTGCTCAGTAATCCAATCTCTATCAAAAAAAATCAACAGTCAACTAGAACTAAACAAAGGATGGATTTCAAGTTGTACTGATACCGCGCAAAGGATGGATTTCAGAACTTGTGCACAACCCTCATCAGAAACATTCATAGCAGTAAACTGCTTCTGAAGTTGTTGGTCATCCTTAGAACTGCAGCAGACATCACCAGTGTAACCACAGAAAGCCAACGGTGCCTTTGCATTAAATGGTGCCGCTAAATCCAATCAAAACAAACACATCAACACAACAAAATACAAAATTAATGAAACACAAATAACTAATGACTCCAACAAACTCACTTGAATCAGTACAAAAAGGGTATGAAAAGCATGGAACAGACAAGAAGAGCATCAGAAGACAGCCCAGTAGCATAAGAAGAAAGCCCTTCATGACTGTGACTCCTCCAGATGGAACAAAACAATTCCAAAACTCCAAATCTCAGTTCAAGTCAGCTCCTGTGTAGATAGTGACAGATACATATAGTCAAAGACATGAGCTTGGGGGTGGTTGCAGCAGCTACAGCTACATGTATATCTTTAAAGCTCTCAGCTTGTGGTTGACTTGAGCATAAATTTCAGAAAAGTCTCTTACTTGACATACGGTTTCTAAGGCCAGTGCTAATTACTGGTATGAATGCAGTAACACTAAGCACAACACCCCATCTGTATAATAAGTAAGCCAAAAAAATTGACTTTTCAGAGCCTTTGACTGAAGCTTCATCCAGTAGTTGGGAAAAGGAAAACATAAAAGTTGGAAGATTTGAAGATATGGGTTGGTTTAGTTAATTGACCCACTCTGATAATCTTCCCTGCACTGCATCAACAGCAATGTTCCATATCCTCTAGTGGAGTTGGAGCTAGCTATGATGAAATGGGTATGTAGGACCTGTGTCCACTCTCAATATGCACTTATTTTACACCTAAAGTTTCTTCAGTGCACAAAATGACAGCAACATCAGTGGACATGGAGATGAACATAACAGCACTCAGATTAGGCTATTAGGAATGCGAGCAAGTTCTGGTGCCAAATTAGGGATCTGACAAGTGACTTTTGACATTGGATGGTTTTATGAAAAATGCACCAACTCATTTGTAGTTATCTTTGTATACAATTCTTTTACAATGAAGATAAGTTTGGGACTTAGAACATGGTGCCCATATTCAATGCTGTTACAACTAAAACTGCTGTAAAGCAATACAAAAATTCAAGTTTTTTAGAATAAAAGAGGGAACAAGTAAGAGCAGGTTATTGCTGCTAAAATGGGATATGACTTTAGAGCTCAGATGATGGAAGGATGACTGGATTTCTGTAAAAGCAAAACAATTGAATTTTAAAAATGGAGGACACTCAGGTAACCCAAATTCTGAAGGAACAAATCACCAAGAAACTGTATACAAATACATTTTTGAAGTAAAAAAAATGCATTGCCCAAGGCTCAAACAGAAAGAGGGCAATTAAGCATTTCTAACTGAAATGTACCGCACAGTTTCCCCTTTGTGGTAGATTTAACACACAACCGTAGCTGACAATGATATAAATACCCAAGAGGCTATCCACCGCAATGTTGTTGAAAATCTGTCAAGATGATACTTTAGCTGATTTCACCGGGGAATACATCAGATTTGATAACTAATGAAATTAAAATAACTGGCGAGCCACATTTAAATAGAACAACGATATCACCAAGCATAACATAACTATAAATGACACAATATCCAGCTGCATGATAATTGAGAATTGTGTTTTCATGATCATCATCATAGCATACTAATGTTTGTGGTAACTTTAACTGGAAAAGCTTGCAATTTCTTGATCTGGTTAAATGAATTATGCGAGGTTATCGAATATCATAGGCAGTCCGAATCCAAAGTCGTGAAAGGTCCAAAGCCTGCTCGATCCATGGCAGACTAGGAGTTCGATTTTTTCAACACTAATAAGATTCTAATATTATGCTTGCTTGCTTTTAGCGATGAGAATTGATCACAAAATATGGATGGGCGCAATTTTCTTGGCATCCAATTGTTATTGTTATGAATGGAAGCTGGGGACTGGGCCTCGCGCTTGAATCTAAACAAGTTCGGTAACTAAAGTGGTAAACTTGTCATGTACTTGTTTAGTTGGTTTTCATGATAGGGATAATAGTTTGTCTCAAAAGAAAATATTCCATACTAGAGGTGAACCCGTCCCGACGGGACCTTGGCGTGAACATGCATTTTTATATATATTTTCGTTCTATTTTCTTAATTTCCCCCTACATTTTTTGTTCTGGTTTTTTAAATATTTTTATTATGATTTTTCCATTCAGTTACTCACAAACTTCCCAAATATTTTTTAAATTTCTAATTTTAAATTATTAAATAATTTTTTTAATTTTTGAGCTGAATGGTGGGCTGGGTTGGGATGGTGGGCTGAGTGAGGTGGGCTGACTAATGAGTTGCTGGGCTGTGTGGTGGGCAGGTGGATGTGTGATGGGATGAGAATTTAGCAACTAAAAATTAAACTTTAGCACTGAAAATTTTCGTTGTTGTTTGTGTGTTGTAAATGAAGAGCTATTATTAGTATAGATTTGATTCATATATATATATATGTTTTTTTGTTGGGTTAATTGCGAAAATTCATCTGTATAAAACTTCATTTTGCAATTAACTACGTGATAAAGAGAAATATTATTTAAACACCTGCATAAAATAATATGTTTTCAATTAATCACCCCTTCAATACAATAACATTTACACATTTTTACATGACAATTAGGAGCTTTTTCTTTAAAATCAACAAATACAACTCATATATATGTTTTGATCCCTAAGAGCATCTCCAATGATGATAGTTAAAATTATCATGTAAAATATATTATTATATTAATTAGGTATAATTTAGATGATGAAAAAATGGTTTTACTCCAATGGTAATAGCTAAAACAAGCATGTAAAATATAATATTATATTAGTAGAGGAACCTATAAATCAAAGCACAATTCTATCAACTGAGCCTGAGGAAACAAGGTGCATTGTTGCATCCCTCAAATAAGCCTTCAATAAAGGAACATGTGTGAACTTGTCCGCAAGGCCAACTTCAAATGCAAAATGAATCGCATCAAGTTGCTGTCTTCTGCTGATTAGTTCTTTGATCATATCTGAAAAAAATACATCTTCAACCATTAAAAAGATGCCACAGAACGTAGGAAGTGTAAACTAGTGCATAAAAACTGGTAGAGCAATGATAACCAACCCTCATATTGTATGCTAAGTATTTCTATAACATGATCCATTGCCAAAGAATGCACACACGAATTTTCTTTCCTAACAGTAGTCATACATAACTCCCAACCATGTCATGCGAGTGTTGTTTTCCTAGTGTTACTTAAACAACTCCACAAACCTAACAACATCTAACTGATACACACCTTATCTACTAACTTGAGCACTCAGTAGGATGACACCATCAAGAAGCGTGCGTGAAAGAAAATGTACCTGGAATGTGGCCAGTGAGACCAAGAGGGACTGCAAGCTGAGGCATCTATTTCCTTCATGCCTACCCAACAATGAGGTTTCTTGTATAGACCAAGATCCTCGTCCTTGACAATTCCAAAAGACACCAAATGCTGCAGAAAATATGCACATAAGGAGTCTTCACATTCTCAATTCCACCACGCTGATACAAGTTATCTTTCCAAGCCTCTGCACATCAATCGCCTTACTCGTCACAGAAGGAGTCACCAAAAGCCTGGCTTTTCCAATCACAGGATCCTCCAAGACATGAATCAATGACTCCAAAAGCAGCACACAAGCCCATGCCAAATCATTCAACCCCTGGCTCTTGTCCTCCCTCCTATCCACGGAAAACACCTCACATATAGCTTCAAGCACAAACCTCGGCGAATCCACACATTCACCCAAAGACTGCATTCATCAGCGCAATCTCAGTGACAATCATCATCCAACTGTAACAAATCAACAAGTTCATAATTTCAGCGCAAAGAAAGCATCATATTGCATCCCCTAATTTTCTCTAAAAAATACAAGAAAAAAAAAATCTTTTGCAGTCCTAAAAAACAACAACAACAATCACCGCATTACGCAAGAACAACACATCGGACACACTCAATTCAAAACATAAAAATCAAAACT
>JAWWMW010001267.1:0-19279 GCA_035048345.1 Echeveria elegans
GGTCAAGTTTTACATTTCAAAGTTTAGTCGGGTCGAGTTGTCCGGGTCAGTCCAGCTCTTTTCATTCGGTCATCGAGTCTGTTATGTATGTGCAGAAGATCTTCCGAAAATCAAAAAAGCAAAGAAATCCACCTTATCCATCTCTCATTACGGTTAGCCTGGATCTGCGTGCATCGGTCTCCATTCTATGCCGGAGCTCTTGCCACGGTTCTGCTCAGTTCTAGTCTCTCGGTGAGTCCTGGATTGAGCCTTATCTTCATCCATCATCATCTTGCTCTACACGCCAGCCCATCCCATCACACAATCTATAACATTGGTATCAGATTCCATTGATCCTCACGACCTCAACCATGACGGAGACGCGTAACCAATTTCTATTCGAGTTGAGCCACCAGTTCGAGGAGTTTCGCTGACAAGCGGAGGACCATTGCCGTCAGGCAGAGGAACAACAACAATCCAACCAACAATCTCTTCGAACGGAGTTCAAAAGCGAAATCAACAATCTAGCTACCCTTATCCAAGGACTCTTCCAAGACCACAAAAACCCATCTGATCCATCTTCATCCCAACCACCACCACCGATACTAACCACCCACCAGCAACAACCACAACAACTTGTCCACACACCTGATTTCCCCGATAACAACCAACCACCCCCTACCCAATGGCCGCATACCCCGATTAGATTTTCCCAGATTCGATGGCACTAAGCTGAAAGAGTGGATATCTCTATGTGACCAGTATTTCTTCCTGGATGGAACTCAACCTGAGTTTAAGGTATGTATCGCATCCCTTCATTTGGTAGACAAAGCTTTACAGTGGCATCAAAACTATATGCGTAACCGACTTAATCAACCCCCTACCTGGCATGACTACATCACTGCTATTTCAACCCGATTCGGTACACTTTTTGATGATCCCCTAGCCAACTTGGTCAGCCTAAAACAATCAAACGACTCGATAGAGGAATACCTTGATAAATTCGAATGTGCACTTACATGTCTTCATCTACCACCAGACAATGCCCTGAGCATCTTCCTGACTAATATGAACCCCTATTTAGCTCTTCATACCCGTCAATTCAATCCCCAGTCTGTTGCAGAAGCCGCTCGCATAGCGAGACTACATGAATCTGCCCTTCAACTAACCCCGCACAAACCCTCTAGAGGTCCTTTCAATCCAGTTCCCTTCAGAGCCAAACAGACCATACAGAAACCACTCCTCCCTAGCCCAATGATCCCCAAATACCCTACTACCAACTACCCCACGCCCAAAACCATACCGACAAACCTGCCCGGCGATTTAGTTATGAAGAAATGCAAGACAGAAAAGCAAAAGGTTTATGTTCTACGAAGAACCATTCTCTCCAGGTCACCATCTGAAGCATAAACGTTCTCAACTCTTCATGATGGAATGTGATGACCCAGACACTGATGAATGCAACCAAAACGAATCGAATACAACCAGCCCTGATGAATCAGCTGAACACCCACCAGTAATTTGCCTCAATGCTCTAGACGACTTATCAACCTTTAACTGTATGAGAGTTGTGGGTCAGTTTGGGAAACGCAACATCTATATTCTTATCGACAATGGAAGCACCCATAACTTCATAGACCTCGCCCTTGCCAAGCAACTGGGATGTCCTTTGAAAGAAATACGCGCTATTTCAGTATCAGGAGTTAATGGACACAAAATGTTATCTGCCTTCAAGTGTCCAAACTTCTCTTGGAACTTACAAGGATATAATTTCACTACTGATCTCCGAACTTTACCCATGGATTGTTATGACATGGTCTTGGGCGTGCAATGGTTAATTACTTTGGGTCCAATCTTGTGGGATTTTTCAAACCTCCGAATGGAATTCTTTCTACAGGGTAAGAAACATGTCTTACGAGGAGTTACAAAAATACCCTACAAGCTTATTAAAAGCAGCAATCTCAACAAAATTCTCCTACCAAGCCCCAGCTTAGCACTCCTCCAAATCAGAGAACTACACGAAAACCCTACAATCCATGAGTTATCTTCCGAATCATTCTGTCATATCTCGGTCACTGGATTTACTAAAGACGAAGATACCGATTTACAAGAACTCCTATCCATCTATATCAACATATTTGAGGTAACAGCTTCATTACCTCGATTCCGCCAAGGTCTTGATCATCATATCCCTTTGGAATCTGGATTATCTCCTATTAGCCAACGACCATATCGTTACTCTATGATCCAAAAGGACGCAATAGATAGTATTATCAAGGATATGTTGCAGCAAGGGGTATTAAAGTTTTCTTTTTGATGAACATAATTTTAAGGTGTACTAACGTTTTCTTTTGACTAAATTCCATAAAACGCTTTTTTTAACCCTTTATAATTCTCTAATTTGTTAGAAGCCGCGTAGTAGTCAAACAAAATTACTATCAAAATTTTGAGTGTTGTTCCAAGATAGCAAAATACGGTGCATGCACTGGATAATCGTTGATGCATCTTATAGGCAATCAGAAAGTGGATGATTTGTGAATATATTTCCTAATGTGTGCATGTAATGAAAGTAGAATTTGTACTAATAAAAAATCATTTCAGGATCATGTTTTACTGATGTGCAAGATATATGAGAGTAGGGTCCCTTTTTTGAGCTGAACTGAAATTGAACTGAAATGAACAGAAAATTTAAAAATAATTAATAAATTACATTTGATTATTATTTTTTATTTTAAAAATAATTTTAACAATAATGAATAAATCTTAAATTTGTACTCATAGTTTCAAGTCTTATTACACTTTTAAAATAGTTTTAAAAATAGTGAATATTTATCAGTTGACCTGAATTGACTTTAAATTAATGTCAAAAGAACAGAGCCTTTAAGCTACCTTTAGATGTGGAAAAAATAGGAGAAAATTAAAGGAAAATGATTTTTTCATGAGAAAATTGAGTGAAATTTTGACATTGTTTCTTTTGTTTTATTTTCATATTTTTCATTTAATCAAACATATATATTCATTTTCATTTAACAAATTTCTTATATTTTTCTATTACTCCAGTTTTTCCAACATACACAAGGTTGTTTTTTTATTACAACTTCCCAAACAGGGAAACAATGTATACATGAAAGTATACAGCACGGGACTATCGCCTGAAATATAAGATCCATGATTAATTTATTTCAAATGGAAAAGCGACCATCGATCCTGAATCGCTATCCATGACTAATACAATTAAAAATAATAGAAGAAATAAACAAATAAATAACCTCTCACTCGCAGGCGATGAGAGAAATAAAACCTCTCACTCGCAGGCGATGAGAGAAATAAAACCTCTCCTTTGACGACTCAGCATAAGAGGAGAGAATTATAAAGTTCCAAATATTCCAATCACCTCTGGCTGAAATCGACACTCGTACCCTTTCACAAATCAAATCAAAATGACCCCAAGCCGTGCCAAGGTCATGCTCGTCCACCCTTCATGAATATCAATTATTGTCGTTTGTGCGTGGTGTAAGGCCACTGTCATCAATGTTCTAAATGATATAAATGGATAAATGAAAATACCATATTTCTCAGTTCATATCTCCATACTCGATAAACCCGTTGCCGTGAAGCATCTGAAACTCACTGTGAAGTACTTTGAAGAACATTTTGCTGATTTATCATCCTCATGGTTGACGTCTTCAGGAAGTGGTGGCAACGATGGACCCTGTTGCTGAGTGGCTAACATGGTGGAATGCCTTGGAGTGCGGAAGCGAGTTAACAATTGATTGATATCCTTTTTTACCTATTGAAATGCGTAAATAGAAAACATAAATCCTTTTTTTACAAATTCATAAATCATGAAATAAATTACAAGCACGCTAATATATTAATAAAAAGTCATTGTTGAGTTTGACCAACTAATCACAACTCAAACACCAACACCAACACCAACACCAACCGCCGGACTCAAACCTTCAAGATCTTCGCCGGCCGTATAACCGGATTTTCCCTCGCGATCGCGGCCCTACCTGATGCTTTATAATCAAATTCACAATCATGTCGATCTGAGTACCGATGTTCCCAGCAGAACAAATCTCCACATCTACATCTAAACCCGATTAGACCCACCTTTCTTCTACACCCGCTGCATCGACTCACCTGCTTCTTCTCCATCCCCACATCTATCGGAATCGAAATAAGCTCCGGTTCGGATCTGGAGTTCTGATCTGGTGGAGGTTGAGGATCCGAGTCCGGCTGGCGCTCACGCTTCTGACCCATCGGATCGGATCGGGTTGAAATTGGAGTTTGTGGGAGGATGAGATGCTTTCGTCTCGTTCTTCCTTTATTTTGATAATAATCGGCGTTATGATTATTGAGGTTTTTTTTTTGGTGAACAGAGTGGGTGTTGTAATAATTAATTTAATCAATGCCATTAAGGAAATTGGACAAATGGGATAAAGACACGTGTCGTTTTGTTTCTGCGACCCGTATCCCATTAACGGCGGACGTCTCGAGATTTGCAATTGTAATAAGACACGCAACTGTGTCGTTTCCCAATTCCCATTTTAAGTGGGGTAAGCCCAGCAATCTTCAACTTCAAAATGTGAAGTGTTGAATACAGTAATAAACAGCAGTGTACGTAAGTACAACATAATTTGCAAATGAAGTAATACTTCTAGTTACATAATTGTGGTATTTTTGGCACCTAAAATCCTAAACTGCAAAGGCGTCACTATTTTTCTTTAAGAGTTTTAGAAGGCTCACCTGGCCACCGACACCTACTAGGAACACTCCGAAAATCACATTGTTTGCTAATTACCTCCCGATTATGGGACAGCCATGTCCTCACAGTTTCGTCATATCGCTAAACATCCTTAGTTGCATACTAAAGATTTTCGGATAAAACTTGTACTCTGCTGGAAGTTGCAATTATATAACTTTAGAGGGGGTAGCCTTAGCATGACATAGAACGAGAACTGCAAAAGTGAAAGAGCGATATGTAAATGAGAACATTGCAATCCTGATTACAATTTAGGAAATATAACTGCAAACACAAACGGAAAAGAAAAGATGCGACTTGCTAAAGCATGATGGGAATACATTACATGCAGCAATGGATAAATAAAGACTGCAAGTCAACGCAAAGCAGAATGTTTCAAACAGTAGGTATGGAAGTTCCACTGAAGCACAAGTATTCAGATTGTATAAGAAACTAGGAATTTAGAAAGCTTTGGTTTAGAAACCTAGATCTTCCTTCCCAATTTTTCAGCTTTGACGACAGGGTTAGCCTTTTCAATAGCCTCCCTCGCAGCACCCTTGTAATCAAAAGAGCAATCATGTTTGTCAGAGTACCGATGCATTGAGCAAAAGAGGTTGCCACACCTACACTTGAAACCAGTTAGCCCAACACGTTTATTGCAAGTCCCGCAACGGTTAGGCCCCTTGGGCTTCTCACCGCTACCACCAGCTACAATTACAGCCGACGGCAACACAGGCTCAACCTCCTTTTTCACCAAATCAACATGAATATTAGGATTGTCAAAAACAACAGGCTCCTTATCTTTCCCACTCGCTGATCCATTAACAATATCATCAATAGAAGATGCAGCTAATTTAGCATGCTCCTGATTCAACAAAAATTCCTTGTGACACTTGGAACACATGTTCATAGTAGTAGCACTCCCAAAAAAGCCACAGCTATTCACGCAAAAAATAGGTCTCTCCGGAGGAGCCTGGCATCCGGTCTCATCATGATCCATTTCTTAAAAACCCCTGCTAAAAACCATAACCATCAAAATCGCAACAACAATTCAATAATCATATCCTCCAAATCATCAGTTACACACAGTGCCACCACCAAAGAAACCAAACATGATCCATTCATGCCGACACAATCCTCCTAAAATACCCTCAAAATTTCTAAATCCTCAAAATCACAAATACGATATAGAATTGGAACACAGAAAAAAAAAATCCCTGGATTTATGTAGAGAAATATTTTCAAGGGTTAGTCACAAGACCAAAATCCCTAATTCGCGCATCTCGGAAATTGAATTCAAAAATCAAAACAACAATTCAAAACGAGAAATTCCATAAAAAATCAATCGACATACCTAAATTCAAATTCCAGCGAGTCCTGACTGCCCGATCTTCAACCTCAGGTATAAAATACCTGGGAAAAAATAAAACCAGAGATTCACGCGCGATTCGGAAAGGCGACGATCGGAGGCACGAATCAGAGAACTAACCTGGTTTTTCGCGGAGAGAATGAGATCGACGAAGAGAGAACTACGAGAGAGAATAGTGGTAGGCGTTCCGTTCCGCTCCGCTTGCTTTCGGTGTGTATTTATATTCGACATTTGTGTTGGAATTTGCGTTTTGGCCCTCGAAGTTTGGAGAATAACGTGATTGGTACATTTCCAATGCATCGACAGCTGGATGGCATGAATGGTTGTCGATGAAATTGGACACGAAAATTTGGAAATATTGAATATTATTTTATTTTAGGAAAAATACTTTATAAGGAATCTCAAAACTCTGGCAAGGTTCTAAAAGTTGGAATTTAAAATATTATTTAATTTTAGAAAAATTACTTAATCTCGAATAATTGGCAAGGTTTGTTATATGTAATTGTAAACTAGGAGATCAGTGTTTCACACTCTCTTTCGCGCATTCGGGGTTTTGAATTTGTTACTGTACTAGTTATGCACTCTAATTGGAGAATTTCAGAACATTATAACATAGAAACGCGTCTTTGAATGGAACATAGGAAAACAAATGCGGAGAACAAACAATAGGTGAACGTGATTAATGTATTATATTATTTGTTGTTGGTATGCTTCAGGAGTTCTGGATTTCATTCATCTGATACGAAGATAAAAAAAAAAAAATTTAAAAAAAATTTAAAAAAGAAAAAAAGAAGAAAAGATACGAAGATAAAAGTGCGAGGCAGCTTTGTTAATTGACTGCCACTTGAAACTTGATACAAAAAAGTACTCTGATTCCATTTCCATGGTATCACAACGGATCTAAAAAAACCTAATACATTTCTAATAAACAGGAGGATCTCTATGATAAAAAGAGGCTTCAGCAAAAACCACATTAGTCTTTTTCAATTACGGTGGCCAACTCCGAAGTGAAACCTAGCTGCCTTTTTATCATTGAAAGCGTATTCGAGTCGTAGTGGGCCCAAAGGAGAATCTACCCGAATGCCGAGTCCATACCCATAGCCACTTCCAGGTTTTAGCCTTGCTCCTGCAGGATCTCCTGAAACAAGGTACAAAACAGGCTGGTCAAGAATTGATCTCAGGAGGAAAGGCGACGGTGATATTACGAGAGCTAGCTTCTGTGGATGATGATCTAGGGAGTTTGCAGTGTTTACCTGGGACAGTGGCCCCTGAGCCAAGATCCGTGCCGTAATCAGAGAAAACAGCTCCTTCTACAGGCCCAAACTGCAGGAAAGACCAGATTAGGAAGTTAGTCTTCTGCAAATCTACAAGTATAAGATCATCCATCAGCAGATTTGAAAGGCTGATTACCAATGGAAATGATAACTCTCCAGACCCAACAACGTAAGATCGTCCAGAGGCAACAGCACCTTCTTCATACCCTCTCACACTGTTTGTTCCTCCAATTACAAAGGCTTCATGCGGAGGAAAATTACCCACAACATGACCACCAGACAAACTGAAAAACCAAATATCAAGTCTTGGTCAGCCTTCAGTCAGCAAAATGAGTAAATAGATTGCACAGTTTTGCTGAGAATGAGCGAATTATATTTAAAGAATAAGAATTGGTTAGAAGACCTTAATAAAAAGCGAGCTGGACCAAATTGCAACCCTTTCCTGGCACGTGCATTAATTCTATTGAAAAACAACCACTCAGGCAAAAGAGGAAGCCCTTGCTCCATGTTGAAGACAAACTGCAAAGTCGGCAATGACGATAAGGATTTAAACACTATATTTACTTATTGTATGTTATATCCAAACTAAGTTAACAAACCATAGATGATCCACGATCACCAGAGCCAGTGTAGACACTCTCTAATTTAGCTAGCAATGCATCGTCATGGGGATTGCCACTGCAGAACAAAATCATGCAAAGTTAAACAAGCAATTCATATTATTCAACTCTAAAAGAACCAAAACAGCACTGATAAATGTTAAATAAATACCTCGCTGTCAAAGGGCTGTTAAAGAAATCCTTAATAAGCGGCCTCCCACTATCATCACGTGCACCAGCATGCTGAAATAGAATATTTTCATAATTATTTTCTAAATATACAAGTTTCCCAGTTTCCTAAAAACCTAATTATATTTTTAATGATTGAATGCCTTTTGCTGATTAAATGACAAAACGTCGAATAAATTCTATATGTAGCTCAGTATCTTGATTATAATGTTCAACTTTATAGCAAGAAAACTGATTAGTGATCACTCATGTACTCCAATTTTTCTTTCCTAAAATGTGGGCACTCAAAAACATGTGCAATTTAGTCAGCTCCCAAACTTGCACAGATTGATCAATGTGATGTAGCAGCAAACTGTAAGATCTATTGATCAAAAGGACCAGCCATCTTACCTGAAAGATTAATCCAGCTGTTCCACTCCACTTTGGCCTAAAAGGTCTGCTAAACTCGATACCAGCTGTAACACGACCTATGGTCAGGCTACTGTTGTCGGGCTGGTTTCCATGAACGAGTGTTCCTGGTGTTCGCGAGTTCTAATTGAAAAACAACCAGAAGACTGAATCAGTAATAGCAGAATGAATTATACCTTTATAACTGAAGTAGGAGATCAGTAAAGACCTGAATCGTAATTGATCTTGATGTTCGTTTGTCATCTCCTTCTATCCACGGGTCTGTGTAATTTATCCGGAAAATTGAATCAACTTGTCCCCTTTCAAGGGATATATTAAGTTTCTGATTTCTCCCAAACACATTTCGATGGGAATATGCAAAACTGCAAGGAATTAAAAGGTAACAACATACAAATTAAAATATGCAGCCAGAAAGATGAGGCAAATGCATGACCAGAAGTGAAATTGTACCTTCCAATAAGCCCTGATAGAGGTCCACTGGTGATCCTGTATAAGAAAATGAGGAATTGCATGCCCATCAGCCCAGCATGATTACGTTTCTGAATAATAAATTATTGTGAAATTGACTTACCCACTTGAAATACCACCACCAGCAGAAAAACCTCCACTCACACGTTCAACGCAGTTCATTGTCAAATCAACCTTTCCAGTATCTACATTATTACAACAGAAGCTAAGTATACTTGGATGTTATGTTAGGCACTTAGGCCATAAATTATCACGGCGATGTATCTATATTTTACCTCCTGCAGGTTGTGGAATTATGCTAACATCTTCCATAATTCCCATAGTCAAAACAGTTTCCACATCTCGTTTTCCTTGAAGCATGCTGTAAACCTGCAAAAAAGGTCAAACTGAGATAGACTTACCAGAAAAGATAGTACTTTATATATTACATGCATTTATACACTTCAAAATACCTGGCCTTTCTTAGTGGTCAATTGTCTAAGTATTGTTTCCGGTTTCGTCTTGCCCACAGTTGGCTCCCCACTGCAAAACACACAAAACAAACGGTCCGCATGAGACTTTGATTACCAGCAAAAATTCAACAGTGGACCTCTTAAAGGGACAAAGACAACATCTTGCTGGATCGACTATATTATGTCAGGACTCCATGTCCATCTAAGCATGCAATACGCTGTTGCAGATCCCTAATTTATGGAACATACGTTTTTCTGTCAAGAAACCGAATGGAGATATCATTGACTTCAGCTTCTGAAACTTGCATCCTAACAATTCCCCCGGAAAGAATCTCAACATCTGAAACCTACGATTATAAAAATTTGAGTGGTGCATAGCAAAAGAAGTAAAAGATGCATTTTTCACAAACAAAAAGGAACCATAACATAAATGATGAATCACTCACCAATCCAAATAGTCCTCGCTCCATATACCAACCGTTGATTGAACTAATTACCTCATCTAAATGCCGAATATTAACAATTTTTCCTGTACATGTTGACATTTTAGTTAATAAAGAATTCTAAACACCGATTCATACAATGCACAACCCAAACCTTAAATCAATCAATAACTAGTGTAAAACTGATAGCCGTACCATATCCCTTTCGAAAAGCATCTTGAAGAAACTTTGCTGGAAGCACATTAGCCCCTTCACAAACCAGTCCTTGGAACTCTTGATTTGGTTCTACCTTATACCAACCACAAGATAACATAATGACCAAATGAGTAAACACAAAAACAACCAAGAAATGCGAAAGCATAATATAGGCACACATAAAATGAACATCATCTTCTTTGAGGCCCAATAAGTCAGGAATGCATCCAAAATGTCCAAGAAGCTACCTGAAACACCAAACGGATTCCATCTCTAGTATCAACGGCCACCGGCATACAAGAGCAAAAATAGCCACTGTTAATTATCCTAAGCACATCCTCCTGCACTTCCCTGACCGTCAAAGCCGAATTAGGCCGTGAAGCTTTTAAAGCAGCCACAGCCTCAGCCTCCAAATCCTTCCTGGCCAATTCCTCCCCATCTTTATTCCTAATCAAAACCTCACTTATCAAAACCCTCTCCTCCTTCTCACTCCCTCCTAGCTGCCGTCCGCCGCTCGTCGGCATCACACTACTCTTCTGCTGACTCAATCCCGCCACCTCCTGCTGCGATTCTGTCACTAACGCTAGCGTCGACGAGCATAGTAATTGATTCCTCGACTTACTCAACCTCAACGATCTGTTACTCAACTCGCTAACGAGTTGACATAGCGAGTTACGAGAGTCCGCGAAACGCGAAGCTAGCGATTGACAACTGAACGGAGGTTTCGGAATTCGAGGCTTGGATGAGCTTTCCGGCGATGAGATTTTCAACGAAGGCGACGATGTGAACCGCACGCCGTCGTTTCTCGCCATAGTCGGCCTCGGCTCGAGCTCCGAAGCTCTCGACATCGTCGCGAAGCAGACGATAGGAGAGGAGATCAAATTGAAGTTATCGGGCCTGACATTGACCATACCCGATATGTTGTTTGGGCCAGATTTTATACTGGGCCGAACCGGTCAATTAGCGAGATCGGATGTGCTGAATGAAGCAAGTAAAAAACGGCGTTGTTGTGTATTGTGTATCTTTAAACGACGGCGTATAGACATGAATAAAGCCTGGAAACCGGAAAGGGATCTGGACACGACTGGAGTTACGATCTGAGTTGACCGAGATTGACCGACGATGGCTCCACCAATAGCGCCTCGATCTGGAGATGCGATCTTCAACAGCGTCGAAAGAGTGGTAAGTTAGTTAGTGTAAAATTCTTACTCGATTGATTTTTTTCTGGTACTTTGCGAATTTGATTCCGATCGAATTCGCTGGTGGTGGATCTGTGTGTGTAGAATGCTGAGCTATTTACGTTGACGTATGGAGCGATCGTGCGGCAGCTACTGACGGATCTGGAAGAGGTTGAGGAAGTAAACAAGCAGCTTGATCAGATGTAGTTACTGAATATTCTGATGTTGTTGCGTTTGAGATGTGAATTGATAGGTTTGGAGTACGAGTTTGACGATTATACTGTTTATGTATTTGTGTAGGGGGTATAACATTGGGATTCGTATGATAGACGAGTTTCTTGCTAAATCTAATGTGTCAAGGTGTGTTGATTTCAAGGAAACTGCTGAAGTGATCGCAAAGGTCTGTTGTCGAATACTTGAATTCTTGTTAGATTTTTGTGTTTATTTTGTTAAATCAAATTCAGTAAGCGAGTAATTTTTTGGCGGAAAGCTGCAGACATTGATAATATTGCTGTTTTGGTTCATGTTGATTACTGATTAGGAAGTAACGTACTTCTACTTAGGGCTGTTGCAAAATTCTTATTATATTGTAAAGGCCGCTTGGCAAATCAGAAAATGGGTTTTTCATATTGTTGTACAGACACTATGTTAAACATGTTTGACATTAGATGCTCTTACTTAGTAGTAATGTTTGTACCTGCAAATGATAACATTCAGTCAAGAAGTGCATCCCGGTGCGATGATTCACTCATTTCACCTTGATTAAGTGAAGTCCCGGAGCACATGTTACTCATGTTTTTATAGCCTTCCACTGTTCTATGATTACTTTAAAATTTTAGTCGTCAGACGGTCACATTTTTTCTTTATTCTTGAAATGAGTTGCAAGTTTTGGTTATACTTTGTAGATGGACGACCTAAGAGCCCTGTTGATAATTGAATCCTGAATTGAATTTGAGGTATTCAGTGATGCCAATGCAACTCTTTGAAAATGTGGATTTTTGATTTGGAAGCTTGTGGAAGAAATAAACGAATGTTTTGATTTTCTTCACGTTCTCCCAACTTGAGATGGTAGTTTAGGGAAAGTAGAATTGTGTTTAACTTTTCCCGTGAGTAGCTCACATTTCCCTTTTTTCATGCTGCTGTGACAAGTGCTTGAAGCACTCTAAAGTCTAAAAGGATTGGCAATGCTCTTATTGGTTTAGTCATGCGAATCTGCGTGATTCATCGTATATCTAGTGTCCTTCAATAGTATTGATTCAGATGATTGTTTAACAAGAAAACCACATATTTTGATCATTAAAAATGGTTTTTGTTCTTTTAATCTGATTGAGTAAGGTTATATTTCAACCACAATCCTCTACTTCCTTGTAATATTGAATAGCTAGACTCGCAGCAAATAGTTATCTTGAAGCTTTTAATTGTACTTCTTGGAATAATCTGATACGCATTTGTATTGAAAAGGTTGGTTTCAAAATGTTCCTGGGAGTTAATGCAACTGTTACAAATTGGGACAGTGAAGGAACAACTTGCAGTATTGTCCTGGAAGACAATCCACTAGTAGACTTCGTTGAGCTTCCTGATACATGCCAAGGGTTGTACTATTGCAACATTCTGAGCGGTGTCATTAGAGGAGCCTTAGAAATGGTCAGTGTCTTTTTCCCTTTCGGATTGTCATTTACAAATTCAATGTGTATTATATCATATGAATGTTACTTTCTACTGAAATCAACATCATATTTCTTTTGCAAATACTGGTTCTGAAGGAGAGTATACTGCAAATTGCCAATGATATAATTGACTATTTGATAAAGCACTTTTAGTTTCCTTGTCATGCGTGAGCTATAATTTGTTTTGAAGAATTATTTCAAGTGGAATGGGTTAACAAAATAGTAGAAGTTTTCTGCATTCTCTTTCTACTCAAATGATTTGGCCGAAAGATAATTCTGATTTTGAAGCTTCCTGCTTAACATAATTGCTTACATGTCTCTTTATGCTACTTATCCACTAAGAATCCGAATTCAGGTGTCAATGAAGACTGAAGTAACCTGGATACGGGACATGCTTCGTGGAGATGATGCCAATGAGTTGCAGGTGAAGCTCATCAAACAGGTACCTGAGGAGTACCCATACAAAGATGATGAGTAAGCCTCTAATGTCATCACCCACTACATGGGGTGCACTAAGTCAGATGAATTTCCTCATTTGCTACACGAACATCTGCTCATGTCACATTCATGGGGTGCACAATCATCTGCACAAGTCCATTTGGGATTAGAGAAACAGCCTCTATTGTTGGATGATAGCTGTTAACTCGTTTTTTTTTTTTCCCCGATATCTGACGACTCTTTTTCAGTGTGCCAAAAACTCTAGATGTGTGGTAAAACTTTGCTCGAATACTAGGCATAATTCAATTTGGGACTGACAATGCTCAGAATGGAATTCCATAATCAAATATTTTACTCATTTAAGAAGATCTTATTCCTCTCTCAAGGCGTCATTTCAGAAATTTCAATTTTTAGCTTTCCGAAATTATTTTCTTAAATGACATCTTTTTACCCTTGGAATTACACTCTCTTTAATTAATTTATTTACTTTCTATTTAACACTCTTTTCTTTTTTATCTCACATACTCCATAATCAAATTTTTTACTCTTTTAAGAAGATCTTATTCCTCTCTCAAGGCGTCATTTCAGAAATTTCAATTTTTAGCATTCCAAAATTATTCTCTTAAATGAGATCCTTTTACCCTTAGAATTACATTCTCTAGAATTTAGTTACTTTCTATTAACACTCTTTTCTTTTTTTATCTCATATTAGTAATCGTGTCACATTAAAATCTGTGCATGAAATGTGTTGCACACAATTTAGAGTAATCGCACCCGAAAGGAGTGAGATGAAAGAATGGGTTCAAACTTATTTTATATCAGGAGGGGTATTTTGAGAATAAAAATGTGACACATACCATAATCCTTAATTCAAAGCTTCCTACTTTATTAGTAGGAAGATACTATCATTTTTTTAATTATCGAGTCCGAATTCAGATGGGACAAGAATAAGGGGAAGGAGGGAGTAGAATATAGCGTGCCTCGAAAAGGGCGTTGAACTGACATCAACCATTGCATTACGAACCACAAACAATAGTGACAAATGGGCTTTAGTGGTGTGTCCCCGATGACCTTCGATCTGGCCCAACAGGCCCAGTAAGTGAGGAACGAAGGTCAAGGTCATCCCAGTATATAAAATCTCATAAACGAACAACCATTTTCAGACTCTCAGGCATTTCAACCTCTTAAGAATCTCAACGCCAGGCCTCCTCAGGTTCATCTCTCCCTCTAGATTCCTATTTTTATTACATCGCTCCGATTTGATCGGCGCCTGTAAGCTCGACCTACCGCTCTTCCATGTTGTTTTTAATTTAGCACTTTTTTTTTTGCGTCTATAAGAGCTTAGATTTGTTCGCTGTTTGAATTTTCTTGGCTTTGACTTTTGGGCTATGTGTATGTCGGATCTGGTTGATGCTTCTTGCTTTGAGCTTAGTTTGAGATTATGTTGCGAAATTGAGATCTGAGTTTTTAGATGAGTAGATTGGATGGTTATTCTCAATCTGGATGTACCTTGATTGTGTGATTTGAATTCTGTTCCAACTTTTTTGGAGTTAAGTTCTGAATGGTTGTCCGCTAGAACTTTTTTTGACCTTAGTGATTTTTAGGATTGGATAGTTGATACAGTTTGATGTAACTGATTTGATTTCACTTTATATGGTTTGTGTTAATCCTGGTCTTTTTAAGGGTGGTTTGATTGAAAACATTAGAGTTTTAGCTTTATGATTCATAGCGATAATGTACACTGTAATGTTAATGCTCTGTTGTGAAACATTACCATGTTGTTGCTGATTTTATTATTCTGTGCAAGTGGGTTAAGTATCTATTCAATTATGTAAGAAGAACAAAAATAATGTTGCAGGTAATAATTGTTTGTTGTGCTTATGCTTAATGTTTTGGTTAATTAATAATCACAATCATTACTGTGGTTTGATGTTAATTTGTTTTCTGATTAATTGAATTTTGAAGAAGTTTTGTAACTAGTTTTCTGTTTAGCTATAAGGCTTATGTGTATCTGACATGACCTCTCTTTTGGCCTTGTAGGAGCTTTTTGAGAAATGGCTGGTAGGCAAGAGAACCCAACGGTCATGCAGAAGGTTACTGGTCAGCTACAGTTGTGCACCAGCTTAACTCAAGAGGGTCTTACTCGCTTTGGGACCTACCAGAGGCCTGCTTCTTTCCAGAGGCAGTTTGCTTATGGAAACTATTCCAATGCTGGACTACAATACACTGGCATTTCAGGGACCTCCACTTACACTTCACCAATTTTTGTTCAAGCTCCATCAGAGAAAGGATTCGTTGGCTTTGCTACTGATTTTTTGATGGGCGGAGTGTCAGCTGCTGTTTCAAAAACTGCTGCAGCCCCAATTGAGCGTGTGAAGCTTCTTATCCAGAACCAAGATGAGATGCTCAAGGCTGGTCGTTTATCTGAGCCATACAAGGGTATTGGTGAATGTTTCAGCAGAACCATCAAAGAAGAGGGTGTTGGGTCCTTGTGGAGAGGAAACACAGCCAATGTCATCAGATACTTCCCTACTCAGGTGAGGTTACTGTCTACTGCATTCTTGTATTGTGGTTCATACATAGAAGAGGTCTAACTTCAATTTGACTTTCTTTCAGGCTTTGAACTTTGCATTCAAGGACTACTTTAAGAGTCTATTTAACTTCAAGAAGGATCGTGATGGTTACTGGCCGTGGTTTGCTGGTAACTTGGCATCTGGAGGTGCTGCTGGTGCTTCTTCTTTGCTGTTCGTGTACTCATTGGATTACGCTAGAACTCGACTAGCTAATGATGCTAAGGCCGCAAAGAAGGGAGGAGGACGACAATTTGATGGTTTGATTGATGTCTACCGTAAGACCCTCAAGTCTGATGGTATTGCTGGTCTATACCGTGGGTTCAACATCTCTTGTGTTGGTATCATTGTGTACCGTGGTCTTTACTTTGGAATGTACGACTCCTTGAAGCCAGCACTGCCTGCCAAGCTACAGGTTTATACCTTTAATACTAGGACTGTTGAATTTGATAGTGTGACCTGTTTAACTTACGGTTTCCCTCTCCTTTTAATAATTTGCAGGATAGTTTCTTTGCTAGCTTTGCCCTTGGTTGGGTTATTACCAATGGTGCTGGTCTTGCATCTTACCCCATTGACACCGTCAGAAGAAGAATGATGATGACGTCTGGTGAGGCTGTGAAGTACAAGAGCTCTTTTGATGCTTTTGCCCAGATCCTCAAGAACGAGGGTGCTAAATCTCTCTTTAAGGGTGCTGGTGCAAACATCCTTCGTGCCATTGCTGGTGCTGGTGTGCTTGCTGGTTATGACAAGCTTCAGGTCATCGTCCTCGGAAAGAAATATGGATCTGGAGGAGCATAAGTGGGATGATTATTGCGCAACTTCTCTGCTTTACAGATGTTGATGAAAATTATTTTTCAGAGATACTTTGCAGCATTTCCTGGCAGGGTTTTTCTTGCATTTTGAATAATTTTGATCAAGATGGGCTCAAACCTCCCATTAGCCTGTTTGAACCTTTTGCCGCATCTTTTTTTGTAAGTTTATGGCGGATTTAGAATTCCTCGGTGACTTGAAATCACACCATCTTTGGCTGTGAAAGTTATGACCTTTAGAAATTCACATACTTGTTTTTGCGACTTCATCAGGCATTTCTGACATGTACCAGCTCCCAAGTATGTCTAATAAAAGACAATTCCCAAGGGCTACCAATTATCGCCGTATGACTCCATTACTAAAATGATGGAACTGGAACTGTACGCTCTCGACACAAGCTTAATCGCCGTATGACAAATCTTCACACACTCTCAGATTATTAATAATCCTTAAAACCGCTCCAGGGGCAGAGCTCAAGATCCCAACATCTATTGCAAGCTTCTCATTATGATACATCACCGTCGTTGTTTCCTTCTCCTCTTCCTCAATATCAAACAGCACGTCTGATGTATCAGGTGAGTATCCTTCCAACTTCAGCCTTCCCTTCCGAGCTTGAATAAATCTATTTTTGAAAACGTGAACCATCACCTATTATATACTCATGTGTAGTTCCTCTCAAGCTCAATTACACTCTTCCCTGCATTAGTCTTTAAACCTCTGCTACTTCCTCCCATTGCGTAGGTATTTGATAATCACGAATATCTTCCGC
The DNA here is from genome assembly GCA_035048345.1 of Echeveria elegans. NCBI lineage: Eukaryota > Viridiplantae > Streptophyta > Magnoliopsida > Saxifragales > Crassulaceae > Echeveria > Echeveria elegans. Next base: position 17,556 of record JAWWMW010001267.1, read on the forward strand.
TGTTGTCTGGCTCCATGTGAACCAAGAGCTTGCCGATTTCCTCACCAAGTTTTAGATCTTTATGAATACGACAAGCTCCAAGAGCAACGCTCCCCAAACAGCCCCACTGGGTTTCATTGGCATTGAGTTTATTACCTCCTCCGCCTTGTCCAACATCCCAGCTCTGCCAAGGAGATTAACCACACACTCATAATGCTCCACTTCTGCCTCAATATCATATGCTTCCTTCATTGACTCGAAAATCTTTACACCTTCGTTAACCAGCCCTGCGTGCGCACAACCTTTCAATACCGCAGCCAAAGTGACCTTATTATGTTTAATGATTGATGAATAATAATCATCAACCGGCGCTTGAGGGTCAGGCTCATCCGTGGTTGTATTAGCCTTGGTCCAGGCTGTTTGGACCTTTTCTATTATAGGCGCTGGCTCCGCCCAGTTAAAAAAATATATTATGCTTAATGAGCTCCTGTCTAGACATTTTGTTAAGAAGATCAATGCAGTCATTTCCGCGGCCATGAATAGCCAACCTGCCAATCCTCGCATTCAATGAGTGAAGTTCCTTGATCCTCATGTTCTCAAAAACCTCTCAGGCTGTGTCTAGACGTCCACATTTTGCATACATATCAACCAGAGCATTCCCTAGCACGGATTCAGGTCTAAAGTTCTCCCGTTTTGAGTAAGCATGAATCCATTTACAATCCACATTTTTTGTTCTCTTTGTAAGTTCCATTATAAATTGTATTTCTCATACTCTGCTGGATTTGGGCTTCATCTGAATCCATGTTTTGAGCTGAAAAACTGATGTTATGTTTGATTGGTGTCGCAGTCACAGGATGTCTGTATATATGATATAAAACTACGAGGACAAGTCACAAGAGATAGCATTAAAGTATGCTTTAACAAGACAACAGTAGAGACAAAGCATTGTAAAGTTACACAATCTCTCTGTTCAAAACATGGCCTTCTTTGGAAGGATGAGTAGCTTCCATGTTTTCCCCATTACTACTTTTCTGCATCCTCTTTTCATTTGCTTGTTTGGTTGCTGCATTACTGCAACATCTTCCCTTTGCCGCATTCGTCTAGCTAGATAGTTCCACCCACACATGCAGATAATAACAATATAATGTGCACCGAAAGCCAATGCTGCTACACATAACGCGAGTTACAGTGTCTAAAGTTAACGCTTTTTTATATATACCGGTTGAATAGATACCACTGCTGAGACTTGTCTTAAGGTAATAAAAATGATAAAGAAGGGTCTTCTTTCTTCATGAAAATGATGTTGTCTTTTACATTGTAAATACAGGAAAATCTCTAGTAATTTAATGTTTATTCTTCACCTTATTATGAAAGATACTTCTAGAAAAAGCATGCTGACTGCTAAATTTAAACAAACATTAAACACTGGCATTTCTTAAATGCTACTGTCTCTTATTTCCATAGGGAAATTAACTCTCAGCATTAGCGCGCATATACTCCTCTCTTAACTTGCTCATTAAAAAAAGGACTAATCCAGACACTTTTAAGTGTCAAAGTGTCTGGATTGCCATCGTGGGAAATTGAGAGTTACCTGGGATGGCATGAACAGGTACAAAATCATGCCACTAATACTATTAACTTACTTGTAATATGAACTAGTTGTACTCCCGTCGTCCCGACGGAAATTTTTTGATGTCTTCATTCGATTTAATTAAGCTTTACAACGTTTTTCGCTCCATTTATAA